>CAJQZN010019757.1:0-11553 GCA_907164685.1 Colias eurytheme | reverse complement strand
ACCCAGAATGTATTCTGCCCAGAATACAGTCAGCCCAGAATACATTCCGCCCAGAATACATTCTGCCCAGAATACATTCTGCCCAGAATACGTTCTGCCCAGAATACATTCTGCCCAGAATACATTCTGGGTAGAATTTGACAAGAATAAACAATAAGTACCTACACAAAAATTTCCAACATACCGTTACAGTCAAAAACGACTGGCTCAGTACATCAGCCAGAAAGTTAGCATGGGCCCTCTTTAATTTTTCAAAGTCATTAGTGCTTTCCACCTCAGCCATTAGACGAGAGAAGTTGGTCTCAAGCACATCCGCTTGTAAATAGTGTTGCAGATTGTCCATTAGGAACATTAGCTTGTTGTGCAGTTGGCATGTACTAAAACTGTGAGTGGAGAAATGATATAAAAGTGAGCTCTTATCTACACAAACATTATTAAGAAGAAAGATTTGATTGTTTGTTTGAATTGAATAGGCTCCGAAACCACTGGACCTATTTAAAAAAGGTCTTAACCATTCATTAAGAGAAGAAATAGCTCACAACGCGTCGTGGCCACATTACAAGATCCATATTATAAATGTTGCTATCTTGAAATATTTACTTCAATCTACTCAAAAAAAAGGGAAAGCTGTTTTTTTTCCATGTGGTTTGGTTTTCAAATCAAGTGTTTACACCTTTTCAATTAGGAGTCTTAATTATTTTTAAGGTCCCACAAATGTATGTATATAAATGCTGAACTAGTAAAAATAAAGAATGTTCTAAAGGCAAATTTAAAATATCTTACCGTGTAGAATGTTTATACGTCTTCCATAGCTTATGCAAGTCATGTTGCGTCTTCTTAATGCGCAAGAGCAGTCGGAACATATCGTTGTATCTCGCTAACACTTCTGGCGCGAATAGCAAGTGTAGCGGCCATTTGAAGTCGTACTTGAGAATAATTGTTGACCAACCATCTGCCACTAGTACAAGGAAAAAAATATTATTTTTATAATGAATTCTAGTGATGTAACGATACATGATTTCGTCGATACGATACTGATACCGATATCGACTTGGTAGATAAATAGATAATGAATTATGAACTTATTATGCACAAAAGTTTAAATTTAACAGAGACTGGACTGTAAATCGTTTTTTTTTTTAATAAAAATGCCAAATCAAAACCAATGAAAACATTTATTTTAGTATTATCATTTTACTAAGTCGGTTAAAGTATTCATACAGTCAGTAATCAAAGTTTACTATTGGTTGATTTTTGTTCAGAAAACAAAGTGTCCATTCATTAGGTGCATTCATTAGGCGCGCTTTGTGAATTGGTTGATTTCGATATCGGTTGTTTTATAATCGGAGATACCGATACTTCGGCAAATATAATCGGCAGCCGGTATCGTTTCATCCCTAATGAATTCATTAATTATGTGAAGCTGGGTATTTACCCAAATATATATTTTGCTCAAGATAATGCCGCCAATTTGTACGGTGAAGATTCATTTTGTATATTATTGTTTTTTATATCTGTGCATTGTACAATAAAGTGTTTTTTATTTATTTATTTTTAATGTATTTGATTGATACACTAATAATATCGTGATGAGATACTAACATCAAAATCTTATTACTCTACTACATCTCCATAACCTTTATTTTTTAATTACACAATCATTCGTTCAAAGGGAGACTTTTTTTTTGTGAAGATCATATTCAATTCATATTTTTACAGTTGATATTCAAAATAATAGGAATCCATACCTGTACTACTGCTGTCATCAAGAGAAGAATTAGCAGATATATTCGGCTTAACATATGGCAATTCAAAACTGAATTTCTCGATATCAGCACTGTTACCCAATAACACAGCTCGAGCCGCTAGTTGAAATGCTTGATTCATATCTATAACAATAAATATTAAATAAGGTATAGCAAAGTGATTTCCCCTTTTAATGGCATCATGCTTCACAGACTACACACTTCAATGTGTATTTTTAATACCATATAAGTATTATATAAATTGTTTTCATAATGTGAGGCTATGTGCCATTAAATAAACGTTTTCTTTCTTTCTTTCTTTCAAAGAGGGTATTCTTAGTAATTACAACTGTTGATTGTCATTAAACTTTTCCTAAGGTTTCAAACATAAGTAATATATTATTTAAAGCACTGCTTTGTCTAAGAATTCAGTAGATATAGTAAGTATGTCATGTATTCAGTATTTGCAGAAATAATCTATATTAATATTATAAAGCTGAAGAGTTTGTTTGTTTGTTTGAACGTGCTAATCTCAGGAACTACTGGTCCGAAAAATTCTTTCGGTGTTAGATAGCCCATTTATCGAGGAAGGCTGTAGGCTATATTATCATCACACTAAGACCAACAGGAGAGAAGCCACGCGTGTCAAACCGCGAGGCGCAGCTAGTATGCAATATATGGTCGTGGACGATTTCTAAGAGTACCCGCGGCCTCGGCTAACTGCGCGGCTCGACGGAACACAGTGGGGTTTTAGTCGGTAAGAATCCGACATAACCCTTGGCTCCATCCCCGGGGGCCGTGGGTATCTTTGGAAGATTTCCCCACTATAAAAAAAAAAAAAAAGTATGCAATATATGAAGAAGCCTACACACTAAATGTTGTAGTTATGTTTATTGTTACCTCTAGTAGAAGTCCGTGTAGTGGGTTTGTCCAGAATATGAGAAGTGAGTCTTAATAGTTCGAGAAACAGCTCGCCTCTGCCCAAGAGATAAAAGTCCTTCATTAAACGGAGCTCATGTAAGAGTTGCGCTTCTTCTACTGCTACAGTCCAGAGATGCTGAAATTATATCAATAAAATATAAAAAAATAAATATTTTTCAAAATTATTTTTCTTAAATTTCAATATTAAAATTTAAATCAAAATGAAAAAAGAGGATTCAAATTTTGTATTAATATCTATAAAAAATTTCTTCACTGTGCACTTCAGTATTTCTTTTCAATAATTTTTTTCTTATTAAGTAACTCAAACTCGAACGTTTATTTATTCAAATAGACTTCTTTTAGAAGCACTTTCGAATCGTCATTACATATTTTTAACATTTACCACCGATTCGGAAAGCAGTATCTACGGAGAAGAACCGGCAAGAAACTCCATAGTTGCTCTTTTAAAATCATGCATATTTTTATAATACTAGCGGTCCGCCCTGGCTTCGCCCGTGGTACCTACATGTTTAAACTATCCTATCTCTCAAGTTGGATCGAACTGCACATGGTGTGCGAATTTTATTATAATCGGTTAAGTGGTTTAGGAGCCCATTGAGGACAAACATTGTGACACGAGATTTATATATTATGATTAAGATGTAAATTCACCTCAGCCATTCACAAAGAAAATATGTAACAATGAGATCACAAACCTTTGTAACACACTCCTTGATATCTCTAACCACATTCTTCAAGTTACAAACTTCAAAATCGTCAGGATTTTTCAGTTTTTGCAACTTTTCATGAAACTCGGCTTCTTTTTCTTCCCAAATTGTAAACCTATTATGTAAATAAATAAGTATGAATGAATTAGAAAATATGTATTGTCGTTAAATGAGATTATTTTATGAACAGATTAAAAAAATTATGCATCTGACTTTAATAAATGACTAGAACAAATTTTTATGGGAAATGAGATATAGTAAAAATATATACCGGCCGAATTGATAACCTCCTCCTTTTTTTGAAGTCGGTTAAAAATCAAGAATCCTTTTGCTTACCTCCTAGATTCAATATTTATTTTCTGCAAAGGCATAACAGCTCTATTCATACTGAAATTATTGTTCTTCTTCACTTTCTTAGGATCAAATCCAAATAATATAACAGTTTTTCCAACAAATAGTATTTCTTGTGCCAAAGACAATGGTATAAAGTATGGAATCATATTGGGATTCAAATTATAGCCACAATCCAAGGGAGTTTGTTGCAACTGAAAATAAACTGCTTTATTGATGAAAATGGTTTCAGATATATATTTCTTTTAATTTTTTTATTCCAGATAGGAAAGTGCTTGACCACAATCTCGCCTGATGGAAAGCTGATTTGTGGTCTTAGATGGTACGCACTTCCCTAGTAGGTACCGGTTCACTCTTCGCTTGAAGACCCCCATATATACATTTACAATTAAACTACTACTATACTAACTACTGCTATACACAAAATGTTATGAATTAAACAAAAAATATACCACAGAAAAAGACTATCTATCATTTAGGATAAAAAAACGATTTAGTCCATTTCATTGCTTAATCTATATCTTATATATAAAATTCTCGTGTCACAATGTTAGTCTGCATACTCCTCCGAAACGGGTGGACCGATTCTCATGAAATTATCACAGACAGTCCGCTATGCAGAGCATGCATGGAGACCGAGGAAACGGCAGCCCACGTCATCATGGAATGTAAGGGGGTTGCGGAGTACAGGGCAAGACACCTGGGGTCTCCCGGGTCCCTCCCCGAAGCCTTTGGCAGCCCTCACAAGCTGCTTGGCTTCATGGAGGAGCTCGGGTGGTTTCAATTTTAGCTGGTTTCCCCCACCTCCCTCTCTCACGCAAAATAGGCGCTTGACGTCGAGTTGCGGAGAAATGCCCGTATTATTATTTTTATTTTTTCTCATGAAATTTTCTGTGCATATCGGGTAAGTCTGAGAATCGGCCAACATCTATTTTTCATATGTACCACGGGCAAAGCCGGGGCGGACCGCTAGTATTATATAAAAATGAAACCAGTTTTCCTTGGTCGTGGCATCACACATGAACGGGTGGACCGATTTCAATAATCCTTTTTTTATTATATTCCTTGAAGTACGAGGATGGTTCTTATGTAGAGAAAACGTAAATATGTACCACGGGCGAGGCTGGGGCGGAACGCTAGTATAAATTTTAATTATAACGACATTAAATTAAGTTCAAGATCTTTGAAACACTCACAGTAGAAACCAGAGACTTGTCTCCAGTGTTAGTTGTGGAAGGGCAGGACAAAAATGTATCATTTGAATCATCTTTCTTCACACCATATACAAAGAATTCTTCATAGGGATCCTTTAGTTCTCCATACAGCAGCCAAGTGCAGAGTTGGTTTATAAATACTGCATTTATACACGAAAAAATTCTGAAAAAAAGCTTGAAAATTGTATAATTTCTTCTAGCATATTTTATCTATATTACTAAGTGAAATACATAATTTCCACAACCTCTATATTGCAATAATTTGTGCTCATTTGCATGCGTATGCAGTTTTAATAGAGTCAAAGTCAGGCATTGCATAAAAAAGATAACAAAAGATTCAAAATTAGCAGATCTCAATACAATTATTTAATACTTACTTGACAATTGCCTCATGCACCATTTCATTGCCGCTCAAAATATATTGATGCAGGAGGCTTAATATTTGACAACCAACCAATCTTCTTTCTTTGATAGTTGTTATAATTCTATTCAATGTGTTAAACAGGCCCTGAAACTTCTCAACATAGCTATATACAAATGAAAGTGTATAATTTTTGTTGGCTATGACTAATTCTTCAACATCTTTAAGGGTTTTCTTATAAGTTTGTAACACTTCTGTAATTCCTTCACTAAGAGCCTGGCCGTATAAGCCAAAAGTCCTGTGTCCTGATGCTATAAAATAAAAAGTACTTGTGGTTATTTAAAAAGAATAAATTCGTTCAATTTGACTGCTGAATAAATTTATTATATAATATCAAAAATCTAACATAATAGTTATATTGTAAATTACCTGAATGTTCCCTCCTTGATTGGAAACTAGTTGCAATCACAAAGTTTTGAATCTTGCGGTGACCCTTTGCGATTCCGCAAATTCTTTTAAAAATAGCCGCATCACCCTCATGACCGTAAGTTACTGGCTCTTGCTAGGTAGTAAATACATTAATTATTTAAATAATTCTGAAGTTATTTTTACAAAAAAAAATGTATTAGCCCGCCCGCCTTTAAATACTTGCCTGTAGCCCTTCTGATACTTGTGAACAATCCCAAAGTATTAATAACGCATCGTGAATCATTTTGCGCCAGTTTACAGTTCGGTATCCAATTATTTCAAGTGTTAAATGTTACATACATTGCTATTAGAATGATATTTTAGATTTTTCAAAATAAACAGCTCGCTGCTCGACCCTTGTTCAAATTTGAAAGTCAATATAAAAAGTCAACTGTCATATTTTGTCACTTCTGACTTCTGAGCGCTGTATTGCCCCTAAGGTGCGCTTACACGAGGATAATAATAAATTTGCTATTGCTTTTAAAAATTGTTGCAAAACTTATCCGTAGTCACCACTGTATTTTTAAATTTTGTGAATGTGAGATGCCATGTACGTCTTTAAAATCTTATCACTTTAATATTAAAAATGGCTGCTATTCTATTTCCTAGTGTTTGCCCGGGCTAAACTGTACAATGCAAATGTTTTTTTCTATCCCAAAATTTGAAACTTAACGATTTTTCTGAGAAAACTACATATTATTTGGAGTGTATTTCTACAGTTTCAAGTATAGCATATACCTAGTACCTATACGTACAAAGTTTCTTAGTTATGAATTATGATTAATCTGAAACGCTTAGCCGCTTAGCTGAAACCAAGAAGCTTATATCTAATAGGTACACTGGAGATTGCACTATGACCATTAACTTGTAACAAGAAAATATGACGTTGAATGACGTTGAATGACGCCTGTATGTTTTTTATCCCTTTCACACCAACTTGCCAAGTTAGGTGTGAAAGTGATAAAAAACATACAGGCGTCATTCAACGTCTTATTTTCTTGTTACAACAAGTTAATGTTCATACGAGTCATATTCAAAAAAGTTGTACGTCAAGAAATGGTTAGTAAATGGTATTGTCACGAAATGTCATGAAATGGTAAATGTAAAGATGCATACTCAACAGTGACATTTCTGGACCATCAATAAATGAATAGCCTATTTAACTCTAGCCTAACCTATTTTGCACTGACTTTTGGCATTCATGTTCTTATAATAATATAATAAAACAAAAATATAAAACCTCTGGTAAAGAAAATTTGAAAAACTTTCGATTCGACCTTCTAAAATAATAAGGAAGAGGTTATTAAGCACATAAAAAATTTAATTTATTTACTTTATTAATAATTAAAAATGAAAAAAAAATAAACAATTACAACACGTGTTATTTTACTAGTGTGTTGGACATTATACGCTTCTCTTATATCAATATCATTGGCAAATATATAATTATCGCCATTTCTCAAAGGTTCAGGAAGATATTTAACAATTTCCTTATTATTACGTAGTTTTTTGGTTTAATAGTTCATATTATCTGAAACTTTTGAACCGATTTTAATGCACTGTTCCCTAACTAAATCCATAAAAAAAATTGTTTCAATTTAGTTTCAAGTTTCTGAAAAATATTTGCACAAACACATAAATATACTCATTCATATGAAAGTTGGCAGTTGGCACACGTGTTTAGAATTTAATATAAACTATTGTTATATAAATATAGCAAAATGCCTACATTATCCCATACTCTTCTTGAATTGATAACTTCCACACCAGTGAAAATGCAGCCTTAGAGCTTGACGTCACTAAAGTCATGAAATGGTCGTCAGTAAATTGGTGTAACACAACCTAAAAATTGTAAAAATGTCTCGCGTATTAAGGTTATTCATTTTCACAGTTTACTGCCTTAAAATGTCTAGTTTCTTAGAGCTAAACACTGATAATCAGTTTTTTATACTCACATTTTAGTCCTTCAAACTGCGTTACGAAATGGTATTATATTTTTTACTCCGCACAGTCTTGGAACTTGGAACAACATTTGTAACAAGAAAACAAAATGACAGCCAACTTCTAGGTTGTCTATGAAATGGATCGGTGTTTCCATCTGATATTTACAAAATCTGCCATTGATCTACTAATTGCTGCTAGGAGAAACCGCCTCAGTAATAAATGTCAGTAAATGGTGTACACTTTTAATGACAAAATGTTTTTAATCATTTTTATTACTATAATTTAATTGTAATTATAATGCTATTCACTGAAACATACTGTATACTCTAATTATTTATGTGCCCTCTTTACAATGTGAATATAAATACGAGAATCAATCCAAAATTGCTGTTTTATAAATTGTGTGTACAGGAGGACACTTAAAATATATATGGAATGGATTGGGTAATGACAAAATAAAATGATGATTTCTCTTATTATTTGTTAGGAATAAATGCTATTGATTATTAATTATATAAACAATAACAATAAGTAAGCTATATGAAATTGAAAAATATCAAAAGTGAAAAAAAAAACAGGTTTATGGCGGGTTTGTTCCTTACGGACAGCATAATAAGAGACAAGGTACAACTTTTTTGAATATGACTCATACTGAAATCTCCAGTGTATTAGTTATTTAAAGCTTCTTGGCTGAAACGTATCTTCGTAAAAAATAAACATTATGGTCTAAGATCCGGGATTAGAAAAATATATCTTCATCTGTTATTTAGATGAAACAATTTTTTACAAG
Source organism: Colias eurytheme (assembly GCA_907164685.1). Classification (NCBI taxonomy): domain Eukaryota; kingdom Metazoa; phylum Arthropoda; class Insecta; order Lepidoptera; family Pieridae; genus Colias; species Colias eurytheme. The sequence continues at coordinate 3,031 of CAJQZN010019757.1, read as the reverse complement.
CTGATTTCAATATCATGAACATAAAAAAACATTCAACAACCTCTGCTATCAGCCTGCTGCAATTTGGCTGCAATATTTTAATTTATTTAATTTTTTTTAATGCTGCAATAGGGGATTATGTCTCATCTAAATAACAGAGGATGGTATCCTACTATGTATTATTTTAAACGCGAAAGTTTGTGAGGATGTGAATGTGTGTTTGTTACTCTTTCACGCAAATACTACTGAACCGGTTACAATGAAATTTAGCACACATATAGAAGGTAACAAGGATTAACACATAGGATAGGTTCCCACGGGAACGGGAACTTTGCGGGTTTTTCTTTGATAAGCTAGTATTTTTCAAATCCCGGATCTACTGACACTATTATGTGTCAACTATGTTATGACGTCGTTGACTTTAACTTTATTATATTAATAAACATTGTAAATTGCAATAGTGTATATTTAAAAATGTTTTTTTTTTGTCCAAATAACAAATAAAACAGAACATAATAAAATAAATGTTTTATTTAATCATCATCATCAATTTCTTCTTCTTCCAACACATTAGTTGTTTCTACATTTCCTTGTTTCAACGCATGCTGTGTTTGTTGTTCCATCACAGCATTAATTAGGATACACTTGGTCATGTGGCAGGAACAGGGCATGGGATGATCTATGTCTTCTGGGTCTAGTAGAGTTAGTTGGAGATTATACCTTGAATAAAAATAATATGTATATGAAAAAAAATCCAACTAATTGAGAACCTCCTCCTTTTTTTTGAAGTTTGTTAAAAAAGGATAGTAGAAATACTGCTACATCTGGCTTGAACAAGAATTAACAGTATTTTATGTGTTAATTAGTAACCAGTTTGATAACTAATCTTGTGAATAATTTCATTAAAACAAATACTGTAATTTTACACATTATGTTAATTACTTGTAAATATTAGACACAAAAAATAATACCTTCTTGAGTTGCCTTCATCTCTTTTCATATCCAACTTAAATGCAATTGGTTCTTTTTCTTCCACTGTCTGTTCATCAGGTAATAAAATAACAGTTTGTTTCCAATGTGTTGGTTCGTGGAATGGTCCTGTGTTGAGCACTATCCTATTTTCACCTGTTAGTTCTGGAAAGTTGCATTCAAACCACACACAAATCCCATGATAGCGACCATTCTTCTTAGCACCTGAAATTATTTTAATAAAAATTAAATTGAGGCCTAATTTCACTTCGCTTTAAGTTCTGTAGTTTATAGGTAAGCAATAAACTTATAAAGCCATTGGTTTCACTGATTGGTTTTTAAAAGTGATTCTGCTGGAGTAATTATAGCTTTAAACTGCATTTTTACATGCATTAATTGTTTACGTACCTACAACATGTTGCACACTGTAAGAGTCCAAGTCTTGTACAGTATCTTCCCTTAAATTAATCCAATTCAATGCTATTTCTTCACCTAATAAATCTTCAGGTTTAATCTGCATAATCTCAGGTTTTTCACTTTTATCTGATCTTAGGTGTTTTGCAAATGATGATAATGACACTCCATGGAAATTTTCCCATTTTTCATATAATGATGAGACACTAGAATAATAGGACATTAGAAATACAACAATTCAATTTTTTTAATGTGATATTCACATGCCAAAAAAAAAATGAGTGACATTTTTATTTATTTATTTATAAATGTAACTATTTCCATGTCTACTTACTTAGCATAAATAAATTAAAAAAAAATGCTTCAAATCATAGCTTGTATAATTTTTATATAGACATTTATATTATCAATTTTACAGCAAACTACATTATGTACAAATAATATTAGAACAATTAACTTTATTAAACCATCTATATTATCCATTACATGCAACTACTAAATATTATGTGTCTCACCTACATGGAGCTACATAAATAACTGCACTCTCTGGAAACATCTCACCGCCTTCCTTCAGGAACTTGTCTCTGGCCAGCAGCACAGAGTCTAACATGCCTTCATGTAGTAGATAGAAACCCATCCATTCAGAAACTATGGCATCTACTTTTATATTATCTGGTAGAACAACATCTTCAACTTTACTGTGAATTACCTGTAATTTTTAATGTTTAAAATATAAATTATGTTTACAAATTTGAGATAACTCTGAATAAATCTTGAACTTGATAGTTATCACATAATGTATCACAATAAAAAATATATTACAGTTTTTGAGTAGTACTGTATCAAACCCAAATATAATTATTTAAAAGTGCACTTACTTCTATAACATTTTCAAAGTTATTATCTTTAACAACTTCTTTAGCTAATTCAGCTATATTACTAGCTTCAACCGCAAACACTTTCTTAGCACCAGCCTGAGCACAAAATATGGATAATATTCCTGTACCGCACCCCACATCCATAACAACTTTATCTTTAAAATATTCTTTATTTTCCAATATTGCTTTTCGGTATGATATTGTTCTTTGGTGATCTTCTAACATTAATTTGTGTACCTGAAATATTATTTTACATAGGTACTTTATACTTTTCAAATTACACAACAAAATTTTAATCAATATTACTTTCCTATAAGATAATTATCCCATAGGAATCTAATATTATTCAGCAAGAGGAGAGAATTTGAAGTGTAAGTAAAATGTAATGAAAACCTTACCTCTAAATCCTCGTAACTAGAGAAATAGTTACTATTTTGTATGAGGTTGGACTCCATAATTGCATGTAATTGTTAATATACTTAAAAATAAACTAATATTTTTGTGTTAAAATTGGAAAACGTAGAATATCAATAACTAAAGTTTGTTTTAGGTTTTTGAGGTTATTTCAAAACATGTCAATCTTTGAATTTGAGTGTTGCTCGAGTGTTGACATCGGTTGACATCGATGGACGTTGACATAAAAGGCAAAAGAATGTGTTGCGATCTCAGAGGTTGCGATAAACTTGAATTATTATTAATTTTCACAGAACAGTAAAAACATATAGAAGTGCTTTAATGTCATAGTTAGGGTGCACTCACACACATCAGTCACCGTCAAGTCACCGATGACT
>CAJQZN010019754.1:0-27066 GCA_907164685.1 Colias eurytheme | reverse complement strand
ATGAGATAGGCCATTTTGAAGGCAATTCACGACTGAATGCGAAGCGGCCATAATATCGTCTACTTATATATTTAGAAGAAGAAGACTAGTTCGTCAGGTTCAAGGTTGTATCTAATATCAATAGTTTATAGATGCGAATTTTTAATCAAACAGGAAAATTGACATAATATATACATTTTTATTTACAACTAGCAAACCGGGCGAACTCCGTTTCGCCACCAGAGACACCTTTTCTTTTCTTTAAGCCTCACGGAACCCGAGACCTTTCCAACGAATGCAGAACCGTGGAAATCGGTTCGTGAGTTCTGGAGTTATAGCGTCAGGAAGGAAAATCCTTCTTTTTTTATATAGTAGATTGTTATCTGGTATCAGGAAACCTTAAGAGAGAACACGAAAATAAGCCAATGTAAACAATGATATTCATATACAACGATAAAACAAAATATCTTTGAGGTGAAATAAGTATGCGACAGCCACAGATTGGAAAAAAACCAAAAACTTTCTAATACTTACTTTAATTAATAAAAAATTACAATAAAATATTATATCTAAAAAATATTCTAATCTACTTGACGATCGAATATAGAATGAATTTTTAATTAAATTAAAATAACATGAGTCGCCGAATTGAGGTCAGCCGTCGTCATATCAACAATACGCTGAAACTGCAGCGTCGGCGATCTTCTCTAACAGTATATGTAATTCCTCACCCCTTGGAACGGCGACTATTTTAAACCTTTAGTGAAAATATACCTTTCTGTCTCGGTTGCAGGTGGTTGCTGGTGTTCTTTCGTTCGGTTACGTCTTTATGTACTGTCTAGTCATATCGCACGCTGAGAATGAAAGTGACCTAACACGAAATTCTTGTTTTTGGGAATCATCAAAAAGTGTTCGTAACTTACAGAACTATTTACAAATCATGTCATAATTTGTTCGCATGCAAAGTTATATAGGTAAGTAAAGCCTGATATCATTTTAAAGGATATTGTCCGCCCATACAACCCATCACTACATAGTATAAAACAAAGTCGCTTTCTCTGTCCCTATGTCCCTTTGTACGCTTAAATCTTTGAAACTACGCAACGGATTTTGATGCGGTTTTTTTTAATAGATAGAGTGATTCAAGAGGAAGGTTTATATGTATAATAACATCCACTAAATAGTGGATAAGTACTGTTATTTTTGAGGTTTCTAATGTGATGTCGTAAATAGTTACATTTTTTCCGCTTACATTGCAAACGCAGGCTGAACCCTACGAGTTTTATCAAAATATTGTACTAAGTATTGTACACATTGAAAAGGTCTACAGAAAAATCCGCGATGGTATATGTCTATCTCTTATGGATAACCCACAATAACTTTTTTTTGTCATTTACTTTTTACGACAAATAATGGCTAATTTTCGAAGCGATTCTAGCCAATACAGCATTAATCCTTAACCAATTAAATACCTTGAATACATTGTTCATTTAATATAGATCTATATGGCCCTTTACACAGTATGATTTAAGTGAATATTTTCGAAAATATTACAGATTTAAAAATTGCGGGACGTAGCGTTTGCGGTGGTACCGGCCGGCCGCCCGGCTATATATTATTTTATACCCGTGGTAAGCCGGAGCGGGCCGCTGTTTTTATATATTATTATGTACAACGTTCACAGTTTTTCTGTAGTGTATTTAGTATCAGCATTGCACCCGTGCGAAGTCGGGGCGGGACGCTAGTAATATATAAATTTGAGTTGACTGTGACTCCCAAATGTTAATGTTTGCTAATTTTTGTCAATTATGTAAATCATTTTTTTTATTTTAGAAGGGGGTGTATGTAGTGTGTGTTAATATTATTCGCAGTAATCGAATATCGTAAATTCAGCAAAGACACGTTTAACGTGAGAACAACGCAACGTTATAACGTTTGAACGTTAGGTCACACGTTCCGTGGACTATTAAATCTGGCAGACGCTTGAAAGCTCACACAAAAACACTTTACTATTGGTCTAAGATCCGAACATAAGGCGAAATTCAACGGCGTGATAATAGAATGAGACCAATTTTATAATTAATTTAGTCTATTAAAAAATGTAATAAAAATGGGTTGACTGGGAAAATCCTGGACAGGACATTTTTAATGAATTTAAAAAAAAACATTTTTTTTTAATTAATTGCAGTATCAAGATAATAAAAAAAAAATATAATAGACTTAAAGTATGAAACCTACAGAATGTGCAGTCATAGTCGTTTTCTAATATTTACCGGGACTAACGGCTAGATAATCTTAATCTATATATATAATAAAACTAAGTCGATAAAATGTGCGTGCCGATAAAACTTAAAAAGGAGTCCCGACACGATAAAGGGACTTATGTGGTGTGATAGCCCTTTATCCCCCCTCGAACAAGAAAGTTCCCGTTTTAATCTAAAGGGCATGTTTTTAAAGATATAAGGGACTTTCCGACCCTTCAACTTGGAAATTAAGTGCAGTGGCGCCATCTGTTATCGAATATTTGAACTTCGGAGACTATATTACACTCCAATAGACATAGTGTGTAGTCTCCATAGTTGTGAGCCATTGCAGCATGTGTAGTAGTGGCGCGAAATTTAAAATTCCAATTTCAATAAAATCTTAAATTTAAATTTTGTGTATTTATACGTCATTATTTAACGTATATTTTGGAGTTAAAGCGACATAATTTTAGTTATCCAAATTAATTCTCAAAATATTAAAAAATTTAGGTTTTTAAATTTCGCGCCTTTACTACATACGCTACCGCTACAGAAGCTAGAAAGTTCCCGTTTTAATCTAAGGGCGTGTTTCTAAAGATATAAGGAACTTTCCAACCCTACATAGTGGCGCCATCTGTTATCGAATATTTGAACTTCATTCAGGACAACGATTGTTTGGGTTGCATTTCCAAAAGCGTTGCGAGCAAATTTCAATAAAGTCTTAAATTTAATTTGATGCTATAATAAAGTTATTAAATTTTGTGTATTTGTACGTCATTAGCTAACTTATATTTTGGAGTTAAAGCGACATAATTTTAGTTATCCAAATTAGTTCTCAAAACCTTAAAAAATTTAGGTTTTAAAATTTCGCGCTTTTAGTACAAATGCTACCGCTATAGAACCTTTTATTATGGCGGACGATAGTGACCAGAATACTCTAGAAGGTGTGAGAGAGAAATTATTTTCAAATTTTCTCGAATATTCTAGAGCCTAGCTCTCTGAATATATAAGAGCCCGGTGTCGCTCACCAGAGTTAGTTTAATTTGAACAGCGAAACGAGCGATTTCAAAACGAAAATAAGAGAAGTTATCTGTGAGCCTTTATTTAGAAGTATCACGTGTGAGTATTTTTAATAGTGTGTTTAATTAACTCTCAATTTTGAAACGAAATAGAAATAGGTTATTTGTGGGTTTTTTTCGTGAAATTTCCCTATAATATTAACAACATGTAACCCATCAAACCCAAAACAGCTATGGGACTCTTTCAAAAGGAGTATGAGTGATGATATATTGTACCAAGTCCGACAAGCTAATCCTGAACTGACTATAGAATTCAATGACGAGATCTTCAATGAAACACTCATTCGCTTAGAAGATAAATGTTTAGCAATAAATAATCAAGCCTAAGTAGAACTTGGAATGCCAGCACCACAAAGAAATGCTTTTAGTGTGCTAAACTACGAAATTATGAAGGAAAAGAGTTACAACATCAATCAACTACTTGAATACAATGCTCACAACTCTCAATGACAATAAAAAAAAAGTTTACGACGTTATAATGAGCCGGATAAATAACGATATTGGTGGAATTATTTACTTGGACGCACCAGGAGGCACCGGTAAAACGTTTCTCATAAATCTAATACTGGCGGAAATACGTGCTAAAAAACTCATCGCACTGGCACTAGCATCATCTGGCATTGCAGCCACACTTATGGAAGGAGGACGATCTGCCCATTCTGCCTTACAACTACCATTGAATATAGCCGAACAACAATTCCCGGTATGTAAAATTTCAGGAAAATCTGGACGTGGTAAATTCTAAACCAAGCTAAAATTTTCATCTGGGATGAATGCACCATGGCCCATAAAAAATTTATAGAAGCCATGGACAGAACATTACAAGAATTGCGAAAAAACTCTGAAATAATGGGAGGAGCTCTACTCATACTCTCAGGAGATTTTCGACAAACACTTCCAGTTATTCCCAAGACAACATCAGAAGACGATATCAATGCATGCTTGAAAAAATCACATCTCTGGCTACAAGTCCAAATACTGCAATTAACAAAAAACATGAGAGTTGAATTATCAAGAGATGAAACAACAGCACAATTTGCTAAAATACTTTTACAAAACGGCGAAGGTACATATCCTACTGACCAAACGACCGGCCTCATTGAACTTAACAGTGATTTCTGTAATATAGCCACTACTGAAGACGAACTAATCGACAAAATTTATCCAAATATTATTCAGAACTATACTAATGCAGAGTGGTTATTTCAAAGAGCAATTTTGGCCACTAAAAATAATATTGTTGACGATATCAATTTTAATATTCTGAAGAAAATATCTGATGAAGAGAAAATATATAAATCGATCGACACGATGGTATCTATTGAAGAAAGTGTCAACTTCCTCACTGAATTTCTAAACTCTTTACAAGTACCAGGAATGCCATTACACTGCCTTCGTCTGAAAATTGGAACTCCAATCATACTACTCAGAAATCTCAACTCCCCAAAATTATGTAATGGAACTAGAATGATCGTAAAACAGCTATCGAATAATATCATTGAAGCTGAACTTATTTCTGGAAAGACCAAAGGACAGACAGTATTTATACCTAGAATACCACTGATCTCTTCGGAATTGCCATTTCAATTTAAAAGACTGTAGTTTCCAATAAAATTAACCTTTAGTTTTACAATTAACAAAGCGCAAGGACAATCTTTAAAATATTGTGGCATTAACCTCAAAGAATCCTGCTTCTCTCACGGTCAGCTATATGTAGCTTGCTTCAAGAGTAGGAAATCCGAAAAATTTATGTATATATACTCCGGACAATAAAATGAAAAATGTTGTTTATAAACAAGTATTGTAAATAATGAGAAAACGTTTTCAATAAATTTTTTTTTTACTTTTTACGTCATAGTTTATTTTTTTATTTCGACTCTACCACGTCATCTCATATCAACTCCCGGGCGAAGCCGGGTTTTTTAGCTAGTACTATTATAAAGGCGAAAGTTTGTAAGGATGTATGGATGTATGGATGTATGGATGTATGGATGTATGGATGTTTGTTACTCTTTCACGTAAAAACTACTGAACTGATTACAATGAAATTTAGCACACATATAGAGGGTAACTTGGATTAACACATAGGATAGGTTTTATCCCGGAAATTCCACGGGAACGGGAACTATGCGGGTTTTCCTTTGAAAACGCGGGCGAAGCCGCGGGCGGAAATCTAGTATAGTATAAACAGGTATGTCGGTACCAGTTACTTTCACTTGATAGGATAATGAAAAAAAAAATTATGTCAGCACTGTTTTATTACAAAATTGTTTTATTATCTCGAAACTGCAATTAATAAAAAATAAAAAAAAAATAAAAAAAATTTAATTCATTAAAAATGTCCTGTCCAGGATTTTCCCAGTCAACCCATTTTTAATACATTTTTTAATAGACTAAATCTTATATATAAAAATGAATCGCAAAATGTGTTGGTAAGCGCATAACTCGAGAACGGCTGAATCGATTTCGATAATTCTTTTTTTATTATGTTCCTTGAAGTACGAGGATGGTTTTTATGTAGAGAAAACGTAAATATTATGTACCACGGGCGAAGCCGGGGCGGACCGCTAGTTAATTATAAAATTGGTCTCATTCTATTATCACGCCGTTGAATTTCGCCTTATGTTCGGATCTTAGACCATATTATGACATTATAATATTTAAAAATCTAGTTTTTATATGATATTCCAAGAACTATTTTATGAATATAATATTTTAATACAGAATAAATGTATGCAGCGAAAACCAGTAAGTATTATTAATTTATTTTATTGTTGTTTGGGACAAGATAATTTTAACTTCGAAATTGACACTAAAAGTGAAATCAAGTAATTATCGCCTCAGTTATCTGGATGGTATTCACAAATACTGTATTTATTGAAAAAAACTCTTAACTAACAACATAGACAATAACATTTCCTAAAATTATTAATAATTCACATGTTTGTAATATAAGTGGCTGATGGATAATCTGATTTGAAAAATCACATATTTGAGCCAAACAGCGCACGGACCGCGTGCACGGTCTTAAGAAAACTTAAAAGTTTGTTTATTTGAGCGCGCTGATCTCTGAATCCTTTGGACCACCACCACCATACCACCCTTCGACTGTATTCGAATGTAAAAGTGCGAAAACGCTGTACTGTACGGATCAGCTGATCCGCACAGATTTTTTAGAGAAGCTTTTTTAATATAGTTCCTATGTTTTTTTGTAGCAACTAGATTTCTGGACATTCGCATATTATTCGTTGATCATCACTAAATAGGGCATACTACTAAACAAATGTCTGTGTATCAATATGCTTTAGCTCTAAAATTACGCAACAAATGTTGATGGGGAATTTCTGGTTGTGGTTCTCGAGGAAGGATTTAGTAAATTTTTTGTTAAGTGTTAGATCAAGCGGGCGAAGCCGCTGAAAGCTAGTAATATATAAAATACATACTAGCTTTCCGCCCGCGGCTTCGCCCGCGTTTTCAAATAAAAACCCGCATAGTTCCTGATCCCGTGGGATTTCCGGGATAAAACCTATGCGTTTATCCAAGTTACTCTCTACATGTGTGCTAAATTTCATTGTAATTGGTTCAGTAGTATTTGCGTGAAAGAGTAACAAACACATACACGCACACACACATCTTCACAAACTTTCGCATTTAAGTATAATATTAGTAAGATAAGCTAGGTCTTAGAGGCTAGAGCATTAAAAGCTAGGTTATTTGAACCTCTACGTTTATTGGAGCGATTATGTAAAATCGTTTGAATGTAAAAGATGCTAAACAAGTTATTTTTTAAGAAACAACCTGTATTATGTTTTTTTACCAATTCTCGCCTTAAAATTTTCCATATTTTTAATGTATAACGTGAATAAAATTATTCTACAAAAGATCATTTACATTAATAATGTTTGAGTATCTAAAATTCCAGTTTTGCCTTCATGTCGACTATTCTTCGAAGGCATAATATTCGTTTTCTTAACAGCAGAACAATATTTTTGTATGTAATGTTTAATGTCCTTTGTAAGTAAGTATCTTAATCTGGAATATTTCATTACTAGCGACCCGCCCCGGCTTCGCACGGGTGCAATGGCGGCCGGCCGCTACCGCCGCAAACGCTACGTCCCGCAATTTTTAAATCTGTAATATCTTCGAAAATATTCACTTAAATCATACGGTGTAAAGGCCATATAGATCTATATTAAATGAACAATGTATTCAAGGTATTTAATTCGTTAAGGATTAATGCTGTATTGGTTAAAATCGCTTCGGAAATTAACCATTATTTGTCGTAAAAAGTAAATGACAAAAAAATGTTATTGTGGGTTATCCATAATAGATAGACATATACCATCGCGGACTTTTCTGTAGACCTTTTCAATGTGTACAATACTTAGTACATTATTTTGATAAAACTCGTAGGGTTCAGCCTGCGTTTGCAATGTAAGCGGAAAAAATGTAATTATTTACGACATCACATTAGGAACCTCAATAATAACAGTACTTCTCCACTATTTAATGGATGTTATTATACATATAAACCTTCCTCTTGAATCACTCTATCTGTTAAAAAACCCCGCATCAAAATCCGTTGCGTAGTTTCAAAGTTTTAAGCGTACAAAGGGACATAGGGACAGAGAAAGCGACTTTGTTTTATACTATGTAGTGATGATAATAAAATAGACTTTGAATTAAAATTCTACGAAATTGTTAGCCCGAGTTATTAATCGGAGAAAGGAAATATCAAATTAGTTTTAAATTAAACAATTTTCATAAAAGGTTTTAATTAACGATCTCAAAATTTATTTTCTTTCTGGCCATATTATCAAATCTTTGTAAAATCTTTGTAAAAGGCAGCGGTTCCTCATAGAATCAATCTAAAACACAATAAACTTTTATTTTCCATCTTTATATAAAACACGAACTAACTAAAAACCGGGCCTAAAACGTATGCAAGCCGTGGTCTAAGTTTAGTGTTAAACCATAACCGTAACAAACACACACACACATCCTCACAAACTTTCGCATTTATAATATTAGTAGGACTATATTTATTAATTAAATTAGTTTTAAATTAACAGCGTCTTTTTTACTTTTTACTTTAACTAGGAACCTATTTATTATTTAAATATTAGTAACGGATGAATAAACGCAAACTTCAGAATTTTTGTCAAATCTTTCGTAGAGTCCAACTGTGGTAGAGCTATTGAAGGTTTCAAAATTTTTCATTAAACTACATCGATATTTATTAGTATTTCGTTTCGATTCTAAATATTTACACACAATATATGATATTATGATATCTAATAACACCTATATACGTATCTGACTATTTTCTTGCAAATGAATAAGTCCAGGATCAAATATTTGAGAACCATCAAATCAAAACATTTTATCCTTGTTGCCTCTGTTAGCTACCACAATCGAAAGTTTCGTACAGGAAATTATTGGGCGTCTCATCAAAATAAAGCTACTCACGGAAAATTAACTTGATAGTACCTAATCACTTGCAAAAATGGGCGATGGATCCTGAACTAATAATTCGAATTTGAATTTATAATTCAAATTGGAGTATATAATAAATACATCCACTGTCAATAAGACATCCTAAGGCGGCCACTGAAAATCAGTGATGACACACTGAGTGGTTGGCCTAATTATGGCATATTATGTATTTTTTTTAAGTTTCTTTTTTTTTCACATAAATTGTATCTTTTTTTTCATAATATGTCCATAATAAAGTTATTTCATTTCATTTCATAATATGTTACCGGAAATGTATGAAATCAAGGAATTGTATACAAATCCTAGGAAATGTGTACAATTCCGATACCATTTAGGAAATGTATAAAATATGTATTGTTTAATAAACTATTTATTGCATAGATATCCTAGGAAATGTATAATCTTCCTCGGAATTGCATATGATTCCAATATCGTAATAGGAAATGTATAAAGTAAATGATTTCTGTAATAAAACACTGTATCGGGTAACAGTCTTACCGTAAAATAATAATAATATGTTCATATTATCTTACTAATTAACATTTCTTAAATCAACTTATATTCAATCAAATCAAAATTTCATTTGGTAAGTAATCGTCAGTCCCCTCGTCCCGCTGTCCCCGTGTACACGTCCCAGTCGGATTGTATAATGCGCCGTATTACAAACGGCCGGCATTTTGTAATATACCGAAATTCGTCTTTTTCCAAAATTCTGCAAAAAGACGGTCGCGAGCCGACGGAGCCCCACTCGTGGGGCTCCTTTTTCTATGTAGTTTTAAAAAACACGAACCTAACCTAACCCACCCCCTTATCCAAACCAAAAATTTTTGATTACGAATTTTCGGCCCTCCCCCCCTCGTCCCGCGTACTTTCCAATATCTTAGATGTTTTACATTTCCAATTGCTATTTAGGAAATGTATAGATTTCCTAGGAAATGTGTATAAAATAATTTATTTCACACATTTCCGTGCGATTTTAGCAATTAAGTACATTACATTTCCTAGGAATTTTATACAATGACGGATTACATACATTTCCGTTAACATATAAAAAACAAATTCAAACAAAAATTTTATCCTGCGCCTCTTTTATTTTAATGTGAATAAATTGGAAGAATATTATGAACATAGAACCTTGAGTTTAATATATGTATGAATTCAAGTTTCGTCGTGATACGCTGTTATCATGCAGATAGAAAAGCAGACGAACACACATGGGCGTAACCAGTGTGCAAACCAAAATTTTATGTAGGTATATTTATTTTGAAGTTAAACTTCTTTAAGTGCGTTGAGAGTAAAATTTTAAGATCGCGTCATGGCAATACCGTCACGTCATAGAGTAAGGCGACGATTTTCTTATCTTTGAAGTGATTCTTCTGACACGTGTGTTCGGCAAACACGCTTTTTTAATTTTTGCAATGATTTGTGGGAAATGTTCTTCAACGTTTGTTTAACAAAGACCTACCTAGTTTGCCAGAATAGAATAAACTCTCTCAGTACCAGAGTATGAGAGTATATGATATAGCCATTGGTCAGTGGGTTAAATATTACGGGAACATTTATTCCATATGAAACTACAAAAAAACATGTACTATATGCTTTTTGTAGTAGCACTTATTAGGTATATCTACTTATATACTAATAATTATTGTTGTAGATTGGCCCGGCTTCATCCGAGCTAAAATAGTCTTTAAATGTTACTTAATTGTAATTGTCAAGTTGTTTCTGAATTATTTTCTAACAAACAAAAAATCAAATCGTTGCAGCGACAAAATCTTTCCTCCTTGTCATATAATTAGTTCAAACTATAATACACGATTATTGAAACGTTCAGTTTTTAGCGCGACATGACATGGATAATATATTTTGCTCTAATAAATGTAGCAGGCGCTTTAAAAATATTTATTGGTGAACATAGAATTTTTCGCAATTTATAGAAAAGCAGTGGTAGCTCAGTGGTGAGAACCTCGGACAAATCGATAAGTCAGGGGTTCGAGACCAGGTGGGAGTGCAGGATACAAATTAATTTATCAATGTACGCCTTTGTTTATAACATAACCACTTCTTGAACGGTGAAGGAAAACATCGTGAGGTAACCGGCGCGGCATGTCGAAGAATCAAAAAGTTTGAAATGTGACCTCCGCCAACCTGGACTTGACCGTGGTAGTGGTGAAGCGTGGTAGTTTATCACCAGATGGAACTTACTGGGCTGATGATGAAATTGATGAAATTGATAATCTTCCTCCTAAATACCTTATTGTACTCTGTCTACTCGTGTTTCTTAATCACTAAAAACAAAATGTGTATAATGAAAAGTGCGTATATCTGTTTGTTGGTTTTATGAACTCATAGAGGGCAGTTAACCGGGTAATTCACACGGCTGGGAAGTTATTACCTAACTAGATTTCCGCCCGCGGCTTCGCCCGCGTTTTCAAAGGAAAACCCGCATAGTTCCCGTTCCCGTGGGATTTCCGGGATAAAACCTATCCTATGTGTTAATCCAAGTTACCCTCTATATGTGTGCTAAATTTCATTGTAATCGGTTCAGTAGTTTTTACGTGAAAGAGTAACAAACATCCATACATCCATACATCCATACATCCTTACATCCATACATCCTTACAAACTTTCGCCTTTATAATAGTATATTAAGAATATTAAGATAAGATTAAGATTAAGATATTAAGATGACGCGCGCGACCCCGCAGTGCGATAGACCAAATATTATATTCAACGTGGTTCTTGTGTATTCAGTCTTCTTATTCATTGCTTTACAACGGATTGGTACTTGGTTTTTGTTTCGTTTGGTATGAGTAGCGGAAAATGCTTAAGTCATTTTTGTATGTTGAGCTTTTGAATTTTGTCTGAAAGCTTTGAGATATAAACAATTTAATATTAATAGACGCTCTCAAATATATAAATACAGATTTCACTTCTGAACCGATCCCTAGAAAACTTTCTCTCATACATCCCAACCGTACCGTCCAACCATACCGTCGCCAATTTCAAACTACAACAGACTTAGATGATTATCCTAATTACCTTATTGAGATTTTAAAATAGTTTGAATTCATTAATTAATTCTATAGCACTCAAGTCAAAGGTCCTTATATCATCTTAATTCTTATTCTTAATATGTACTATTATAAAGGCGAAAGTTTGTAAGGATGTATGGATGTATGGATGTTTGTTACTCTTTCACGTAAAAACTACTGAACCGATTACAATGAAATTTAGCACACATATAGAGGGTAACTTGGATTAACACATAGGATAGGTTTTATCCCGGAAATTCTACGGGAACGGGTTTTTCTTTGAAAATGCGGGCGAAGCCGAGGGCGGAAAGCTAGTATTTAATATTTCCTTTTCATACATAGCAATTTAGTAAAGTAATACTTATAGTAATAAATCAATTGTTAGATTTTTTTATTAGTTCGCGACCTTCCATAAGTCGTGTGACAGGTACTGAAGGTAGACCTCTGTAGTTTTGCATGACAATGTATTGTCAGAGGTTATTTTATATAGTTACTAGAGTTAAACGTTTATTAATTGTTTTAACTTTTTGTATTGTAACGTTTTTATAAACGAATTGGATAGAATAAGGTATGTTGGAGAGTTTGTGTGGTGTTCAAACTTAATAATTATAAGCTCTAATACTTTCTATTCGATTTTGATGAAATTGAACCTCTATGATTATAGGCACACAAGGCATTTTAGTAGCCATATACGAATTTTTCGAAAAGCTTAAAAACTAAAGGGGGTGAAATAATGGTTGGTTTAAATTTGTAAAAGGCTTTCCCGCGACGATATGAAGTACCTACCGTGGCCGGAAAATTTCTTAATTTCGCCCAATTTGAATGCGCAGTTATAATGAGGAAATATGTATATGATTTTTTATAAGAAATGTTAAATTCATGATGTTTGTGAAATTTTAAAATAATTTGGGTGAAGGGCCAAGAACATAAATAATATGAGGTTTCTGTGTCACGCTGAAACGAGACTTTTTTATTGATCCGGCCATCAAACCCTACTACCTAGTACCTATCGGTCTATACTACACAGGATTTTTACAGGTATATAATAAACCTTTAAAAAATTCAAAGCTGACTATTTCCAACTTTCAAATTATCGTTGTAGATTACATATTATGTATTATGTAGCTGCTTATCCTGGACCGCCCGGGTTGACCTGGAACAAAAAATAACCTATAATTATGTCATTCGCTAAACAAAAATCTTTTTAATGGTAGAATAATTATTAAAATTCGCGGATTAGTTAAGAGTTAAAACGTAACAAACTTCCAATTAGTTTTGATTATTGACATGAAAAACTTTATTGACATAAAAAAAAGTAATATGCATTGTTTAAATTATTTTAAGTAAAATGGATAATCATGTTAGATAAGAAATACAGATTAAATATGTATAACTAGATTTCCGCCCGCGGCTTCGCCCGCGTTTTCAAAGGAAAACCCGCATAGTTCCCGTTCCCGTGGGA
Organism: Colias eurytheme; assembly: GCA_907164685.1. Taxonomy (NCBI): domain Eukaryota; kingdom Metazoa; phylum Arthropoda; class Insecta; order Lepidoptera; family Pieridae; genus Colias; species Colias eurytheme. Next base: position 13,772 of record CAJQZN010019754.1, on the reverse strand, counting down.
TTTCCGGGATAAAACCTATCCTATGTGTTAATCCAAGTTACCCTCTATATGTGTGCTAAATTTCATTGTAATCGGTTCAGTAGTTTTTACGTGAAAGAGTAACTAACAAACATCCATACAAACTTTTGCCTTTATAATAGTATTAAGATTAAGATGTGTTCCACAGGTAAAAAAGTGTTAACAGAAATAATTTAATAGTTTTTGTTCAGCAAACTCATAACCTGTAGATTTGCAATCGTCTCACATAATATGGTTTCGATAAAATAACACGCAGAAATTATCCGAAGTGTTGTTATACAAGATTATCATATCATAGGCGTTGATAATTTAATTTCTGCAATGTTTTTCTAAGTAACTCGCATAATTGGTGAATATTTATCAATCTAATGAACTATTAACTAAGTATAGGAATGTGTTATATTCCGGTTTCTAAATACTTTACCTCTACGAAACGTAACTTCTGTGTGTCTGTCTGTAGATCTATTACGCTATTCTTTACCCTTAAACCAGTTAAGCTGATTTTAATGAATTATAGAAAATTATGCTATGGAAAAGATACAGGCCCTTTTGAGACATGAAAGCTTCAACTTTCAAATAGGAAGAATAAATATACTCGAGTGAAGCCACGTGTATCCCAGTAGTTTATATTACATGGAAGGTCTCAAGAATTCTGTAATTAGAACTAATAACAAATATTATCACCTCTCTTAATAGCTTAATTGTTATCGGTCTGTGGATTGTATGAACTTCCGCTAAAAGATTTACGAGAGGCTGTCTCTATACTTGGTTATACCTAAGATAATATAATACTTTAATTGGTTCTACATTGGTTATGTCTTATCCTTGTAAACGCCAATTATCGTCTATTTTGATGTATATAGCCGTGTCGATATTTTTATCCCGTACGTGTGTTACAGTTTTTGCCGATTAGCGTCCAATTAAAATGAATTATGTGTTTTTTATTAAGTTCAATGTGTTATGGTTGTAGGTAGAGAATTGTAGGGTTTTTACTAATATATACGAGTAGATTTCAATGTATTTTGTGGTTGTGATGTTTTAAGATTTGAAGAATTTGGCGCGACGAAATGAGTTGCATTAGCCAATTTTGTATGTTACCTTAAAAGCACTTGTTTTTTTATTCTTGGTGATGGAATACAATCTTCAATCCATATGCTCATTATTTCACCCCACTTTTGTAGAGATACTAGCTACTTACAGCGACTGCGCCCGTGTTGACCCGAGATCAAAATACAGTCCAAATGCTAGGTTAAGAACTTTTAGAAATAGTTAAATCAGTAGATTACTTTTTGACAAAAACACATTATCCTCTCATTGTTAGTGTAAATATAGATTATTAGGTAGCAACAATTTTATGGTATTAGGAAAAATTCAATGTCGCCGAAATGGCTACAAAACTAGTGGACTAGGTAGGTACCTATTAGTTCATTAAGCGTGCCAAGAACCTGCAAAGCAGGAGGCTTTATAATAAGCAATTTCTTTCAGGAAATATTCTGTAAAGGAGAACAGTTAGAAATAAAACAGGTAGGATGTTTTTAATATAAATAGCATGCAATATAACACTACTTAAATTAAGTCCTAGTCCTAAATAATGTTCCTAATAATAGTTCGTCGATGTCACGCCCATAAAAACTTTAGGATAGCGAAACAACCACATAAAACTTATAATTATTAAAACATATTCTTTGTTACCAACATCCTTGCTCCCATTGTACCTTCACGATACCAACGTCCGTTTTGAATAAATCCATTTACGACATGTTTCCTCAAAGCAATAGCAATGATTTGTGTAACAAGTGATATTGTCATTGTTCTAGGTCATGTTATTAGGAAACGGAAGCTTAGCACAGACGCCCTAAGTCTAAAAACTTATATATAAAGCTAATTGCCTTCCGATTGCTGTAAAAACTGATGCCATTAACACAGTCATTAGCCAATAGTAATTATACAATACTAGCTTTACGCCCACTGCTTCGCTCGAGGAGGAGGAGAGGAGGAAAACCCGCATTGTTATTTTTAGCGTAGTTATTTTTATGATATCTTATTTGTGTACTCCACGAATTATATTTATTTATTACTTTGTTCTTATTTATTATTATTATCCAGTAAAGCTGGATGCAATCTGGAAGCAATCTGGATGTCGTAAGGGGGTCACTGAAAATTAGTAGGTACTGAGGTATTATGCCTCAGGTATCCTGAGTGCCTGAGGACCGCCTCCTTGGTACAGTGGTTGACGCGTGAGCGTAGAACCGAGGGTCCTGGGTTCGATTCCCGGTGGAGACGAAGAAAAAAAAATGTCTCGGTCTGGCAGGACACAGAAGGCTGATCACCAACTTGTCCCTAAAGAAAATCGATCAGTGAAACAGATGTATGCATCTGCCCCTTACCCCACTACGGGGATACGGGACTTCACTTTTATCCTGAGTGGCTTCCTTTTTTAGCGCATGCAACCACACTTAAATTTATGTTTTCTATTACCTATGATTTATAATTTACAATGCTATTTTATATGTGTGTTGTGTGTGTTTGAATAAATGGTTTCTTTCTTTGTTCCTTTCATTGTTCCCGTTTCCGTGGGATTTTCGGGATAAAAACTATCCAGTGTGTTAATCCAACTTCTTTCTGTCTTTGCCAAATTTCATGAAATCGGTGATGAGCAATGAGCAATTGATTATTGAAGGAATAAAAAACATACAAACTTACGTATTTATAATATTAGTATGACTAGATGCTCCCTTGGCATGCCGTTCATTGGTGAAAATCTTAGATGAAAATAATTTGGAAAATCCAAAAGTGCACGCCTCATAATTTTTTTTAATAAATATTTATTAATTATTATTTTTGTTTATTTAATAACAATTAAACCACATCGAATCAGACCCTGAAAAATGAAAGGGTTCTATTCCTGAGCATACTCAAGCGTAAGAGAAAAAAAAAGACTCGATTAGTAAAGTATTTCGGTCGCTATCGTGTTAACAAGAAAAAGGATCCACACATACAGACACACGGACGTCCAAGACAGAACTTTTTTAAACTGTTTTTTAACTAGTTTAAATAACAAAAATGACATCAAAAATATCATGAACGTTAAAAATAGTGTTTTTTCTTAATATGTGTGTGTATGTATTATCTTACAAGTGCAATGTATGATACATAAAGACATTTTAAGTTTGAAAAATCAGATGTTTTGCGCGAAGTGACAGTAGTACCCACCTCAACCCTTCGCTTATGAGGCGTGCAATAAACAAAAACATATCCGTGTTTACTTATCGTTTTGAAATAAATCAAATTTTATCATTTGTCTTCGATAAGATAATTTTTAAGCATAACAATATGTAATATTTAAATAAATTCAACGTTATTTTAACATTGCTGATCATACAGTCAGCAAATATTTTGAATTTGAATTCATAAATACAAAATTTTGCATGCTAATATTTATATGGCATAACATGTATGGACTTCCTGTATAAAATTGTAACATCTCCACACCATGTTTTATGCAAATAAAGAATTTAAATAACCCGCTATTTACACTGCATATAACGCAACCATATTTTCTCGAATCTCGAAACTCGATACCTATTTAGTGAGATCGACAACCGTAGTAGGGGCTTCAGAAAAAGTTCACTCAAACAGAAAAAAGCACACGCGAGCTGTTTCTGGAAGTTATTGAAGTCGTGTTTAGGTTTTAATATATCCGTTGAGAGCTATTGAGGCGTGAAGTGAACACAAAACATTGAATAAACTCGTGTTCAACGATATTTTAACACGCGCTCTATGGGATCGATATCTATGTATTACTAATATTATAAAGCTGAAGAGTTTGTTTGTTTGTTTGAACGCGCTAATCTCGAGAACTACTGGTCCGATTTGAAAAATTCTTTTAGTGTTAGATAGCCCATTTACCGAGGAAAGCTATTAGTTATATATCATTTCGCTAAGACCAACACGAGCTGAGCACTGTGGGTAAAACAGCGGAGCACAGCTAGTTTTTTTTATAAATATACATTTGAATTTGAAATAGCATTTATAATACTACTTACCTTGCTACTACTAGTAGTACTTTGGCTTCGAACGTGGTTCATCACTACATAGTATAAAACAAAGTCGCTTTTTCTGTCCCTATGTCCCTATGTCCCTTTGTATGCTTAAATTTTTAAAACTACGCAACGGATTTTGTGGATGGTTTTTTTAATAGATAGAGTGATTCAAGAGGAAGGTTTTAGTATATAATTTATTAGGTTTTAGACAAAGCGGACGAAGTCGCGGGCGGTGAGCTAGTATATTATATAGCTCTCACTCACTCAGAGATCACGTATATATCGAGCATTGAAATAATTTTCGAAATCGGTCGAGTAGTTCCGGAGCGCATTTAAACAAAATGTTCAGCTTATGATTATCACAATATGTGATTACAGGGCATGATTAACACTTACACATAACACAACACATCTTATTGGTGAAGGAAAAAATCGTGGGAAAATTATCAAGAATCACAAGTTTGTAAACATACGTGCAATCTGCCTACGTGCACTTTGTAGCGCCATAAAATCGTAGTAGATATGTAATATTATAATCTAAATCTTTATAGGAAGCTTATATTTCAACATAATAACAAATTTGGTGATGATGATGGTTTATTTAGATTTGCCTGTTAAGTATAATAAAGCGACATAGTTTTTTCTTTTGATAGGTATATTTTTTGTTCTTAATGATCTAAGTTTTTGTTCGAAAAGCAAAATTTTCATTAGTTTTTGTTTTGTCATTCAATCAATTCGGTTTTAATGAATTAAACTTTTTTCTCTTATTATTTGTGGACATCTGTGAATTACAAGACTTCTAAAATTTTCAATAATAATATAAAATATAAAATACAGAAAAAAATGTTGTGTGGTTTTATGAAACCACGGTAAAAGTGAAACTGTTCGAACGGTTCCGAACACTGCTTTGTGTAGCGCATGTCGCGTGACGGTCGGCTGCCGAGTAGGTATACCTACTCGCGATACACGCGACATGCGCTACACAGACCAAAAAGTTTGAGACGATGTAATAAAAGTTTCACTTTAAAACAATCTTGTTATTTACTTAGGTACTAGTAGGTATAGCATTACATTATCAACGGTAGAGCTATTTTCCGGGCTATAAATTCGCAATAATTCAACCTAAATAAGTTTTACGGTAAACCCACGCATCGGCATTTTTTATAAACAATCCTATATTTGAAAAACAAAATGGCGTAATTAATGAAATACAATGATTTTGCAAATGTCTGCCTCGCAATAATGAGGTTGTAATTTAATCAGCTTTTGAAAAACCATTCATGCTTTTTAATTATTTTAATTGGCGATTTGGGAACCCTTTGGGAATATACCTACAACGAAAATATAATTTAAAACTAATTGCTCCAAGGACTTACTTCCGAGTCAAATGTTTTATATGAATTTATTACGTACTAATAGGTATGTCTGGATAGCATAAGCTTACTTTCAAATGAATATCTTTGACAAAACAAACAGACAAATCAATATTACCTATATGTAATAGATGCACTATAAAAATAAAAACAAAAATTTCAACACATTATTTAAATTCATATTCGTGCTTGCTATAAATTATTATCTTACACATATATTCGACCGTATGTGTCACAAACCATATGTTCTTGACCCCTAATCACGTGACCTTATAATGTTATCTAAATAATTAATTCATTTTGAAAAAATGTAGGAAGTGCTGAATGAAAGTTTCACTGTAACCTTGACGACCAAGGTCCGGTAAGGTGCGGTCGATTGTTACACTATCAATCTGTTGATAACCCGATCATTGTCACACCGTTTAAACGCTTTTTGAACTGTTTAAACCGAATTCAATTGACATACCATAAATATTAAAGTTTAGCTAGAAACCGCGATGTTACTTAAGCGGTACCCACCTTGAAAATCTTTTTGCTAATCCAGGCTATGTTTTTCCAAAATTTCACGACCCGATAAAAATAAACATACGTCCATTCACTTTAAATATTTGTAAGATTCTTTTAAACATGAAGCAAATATAATTGTAGAGTAACTCTATTTTAATGTTACTTGTATGTTTTTTTTATAAAGCTGGTGAGAATAGGTAATAATTATTAATATTATAAATGTGAAAGTTTGTATGGATGTTTGTTACTCTTTCACGCAAAAACTACTGAACCGATTACAATGAATTTTAGCACACATATAGAGGGTAACTTTGATTAACACATAGGATAGGTTTTATCCCGGAAATCCCACGGGAACGGGAACTATGCGGGTTTATCTTTGAAAATGCGGGCGAAGCCGCGGGCGGAAAGCTAGTAACTAATATGTATACCTAAGCTTTTGTTTGTAGTAACTTTGGGGGTTGGAAAAGGGATAGGAAATGTATAGGAGCAGAGGAAAAGAAAACCAGTATTACATACAAGTTTGTTTGATAAACTAAAAAAAAGCATTGCGATATTCACCGTGACTATGCTAATTAAATTATTATGATCGGATTATGTAGAAATTTATTTATATTTCTTTGATAAACTCCACGTGTAATGTGGTCTAAGAAAGTCTATAAAATACAACTCTGCAGACTGCACGACATTTGTTATCTTTGTGCTTTATCCAAACTAATTATTATATTTCGAATAATATTACAACACAAAACATAAATTTGTTTTATAATAACTAGAAAATGTTATTAAACAGTCGTTTTTCAAATAATAAATTGTGTTCTGAATCTAATGAAAAAATAGTCTTAATTAGTGCAAAATTGCAGGCTCCATTAATGAAGAAATTTCAAAACTTCTTTATTTATTACTTTATTACTCCAAAACATAACCTAATAATTTTGGCGGTCTTATCTATACATAGCGATTTCCTCGCAAATCCTCCTATTCTCAATTTATCGAGCATAGGAGAGAAAATCGTCTCAAAGGTTTTGATTTTGAATTAGAAAAACAAACAAACAGTCATCCCTGCGACGTGTGCTTTATTTAATACTAGCTTTCCACCCGCAGCTTCGCCCGCGCAGGCAAAGAAAAACCCGCATAGTTCCCGTTCCCGTGGGATTTCCGGGATAAACCTATCCTATGTCCCGGGGTAAAAAGTAGGTAGCCTATGTCCTTTCTCGGGTATCAAAATATCTCTATACCAAATTTCATGCAAATTGGTTCAGTAGTTAAGGCGTGATTGAGTAACAGACAGACAGAATATTATGTATAAAATAACAGTAATTTCAATATCTATCGATGACATAATGACTCAACAATGATTACAGTCAGGTGTCCCTATTAAATACTTTACACAATGTTACTAGCCTCAATAATTGATCAACTACTTAACAATGCAATGCTGTGAATAAATTCATTCGCTCTACGCAGTGTTCTGTGTTGCCATATTGAGACGCTAGAGGGCGCTAGTTTACTAGAACATTTTAAACATAATTTAACAAAAAAGTGCAATAGTATTCTGAAAAAGAATTTTATAAGTAGGTAAGTTTTATTGGAAAAATATCTGCATAGAGGCGGGCGTTGGCTGTGGCCTGTGCCACAGCTTATTTAAGCTTCTATGGGTTCCATCGTTCATAAAGTTTTTGTAATTGTGTTTTTATTGTTCCAAATAAACAATTTTGATCTTTTTTTGAATCACAATCCACTTTTAGTACGCTCAACGCTCAATCTGTATTCTATTAGCAACCAATATTAGTCACTCGCTATTCCCCATAAGTAAATAATGATAATATGGTATTTCCTTGCTAAACATTAACATCCTATCCTATCCTTTTCCCACTAATATTATAAATGCGAAAGTTTGTGAGAATGGATGTATGTGTAATGTGTATGTTTGTTACTCTTTCACGCAAATACTACTGAACCGATTACAATGAAATTTAGCACAGATATAGAGGGTATCTTGGATTAACACAGAGGATAGGTTTTATCCCGAAAATCCCAACCATGCGGATTTTTCTTTGAAAACGCGGACGAAGCCGCGGGTGGAAAGCTATAGTACTTAGTAGTATGTATTATAATATTATATGTGCTTATATAATATATATACGTTGTTGTAAGTACTATAACAGGTAGAAGACATATAGTCAGTTTGTTAGTGTACAAACCCGTTGTCCCTGAGCGTAAGTCGAGCATCGAACCTTTTTTCTTGGAAGCAAAGGGGGAATATTATAGACTGTAGGGTTTTGATTAGAACAAAAATGTTATCAAATCGTGAAGATACCTATATAGTTTGTGCGAGAGCTAGTACCTAGCTAATAAAAATAAATAATTGTAATCACAGTTTCTGCGTGTATTAGTATCTACTTCAGTTAACAAATCGTTTAAAATGTAATAAAAACTTGATGAGTTCTCGAACAATTAATTGCGCGTTTTAATTATAGTTTTTATTTCGCTTTGAATTAGATAATAATTGTATTATGTTGGATGTAAGTGTGCAATTGTTATTGCTTAATAAGTACCTATTAGTATAAGAGAAGTACTAATTAAATTATTATAGAGATACTGTATACGTCTTTAGTCTTTACCCTGTACACAAAACAAATTAAATACCTAGGTATTCCATCTTTTGAACGTAAGAAAGAAGATCATTAGCCCGCGTTTTCACCTGTAAAATTTTTGTAGTTTAGGCATACATTTTACTTTAAATTATGTTCTATATGTGCTTAGAAATCACGTTGAAGAAGACGTTGGGGTTGGTGTTAAAGTATCTTCTTGATTAAATTATTTATTAATATGATCTGTGTGTTTCATTAATTTTACGAATGAAATAAATTGTAAAGTACATTGTTGTTTTATTTATTTAAATTTTAATCCTTTCCAAAGAAGCACTAGAGCAATTATTTTTATTTATTTAATCCTTTCCAAAGAATCATTAGAGCAATTATTGTTATAAAAATAATAAAGTAGGTATTAGGTACTTTTTATTAAAGTCGTAGGAACAAGCTTGTAGCTACATATTATCAGTACATTGCACCCATTGAGGGATTTCCCGGTTGCGGTTGGTAGCTTTTAACTTGAACTTGAGTTGAGAAAATCGTTATGGAATATTTTGTATTGACTGAAATACGTAGAAAATACAATCATTTTGTGAAATTGAATTTAATGTATCTACTGTACAATTTGTATCTATGCTAAAATTATATATAATTCACTTCCGATATTGGTTCTAAAAAACGTTGAACAAGCTTGAAGCAATGGCGTTAGAATTGACCAGTAATTTATTTGTTTATTTCTTGGGAGTTGCGGGACCCACGGCTTCATACACGCATCCAGCATCCTGAAAGAAAAGTTTGATTATTATTTGAGAATTCAGGAAAAAAAATTCTGTTTAAAGTTTCATACATATTCAATTTACCAAACATTTCACGATTATAATATTAGTATGTCCGCCTAAAGTTCCACTTACCTTGATACACAATTCGTCATATCATTACTTATGAAAATACCACAATTGATTGACGACAAGACGACATTTGTCACAAAGATATATAGGTAAAGATTGTCTAATCTAAAAATGAACGCCCCTCCACTAAACTTAATTGTTTCAATGTGTGAGGACAAATAATTATTGAACCACTTTATATGTGTGCGCGCGTCGATTCTACTGCAAACTTTGACACTCGCGCACTGATTTTTCAACTAATCGGGCGATCAGTTCAGGTGCCTAGCATTGTATGGCGGGGAGAGCGCGCTATGTACGGAATGACACGTCCGTTCTGTCGTGCATCGCGTCATTTATGCACTAGTTGGCCAACTGGTCCTGTCGTTCGGGCATGGACGGGACTGGAGGACTGAACGACCAATGAGGCAGACCAATTTGTGTGTATTGCGTCTATACACGTACTTTGAATGTGAGCGTAAACACAGTGGAGGGGCATTCATTTTTAGATTAGACAATCTCTAGTTCTATATAGTGGTGTCTGTGGTATATTCTAGGAAAATAGCAGGTATCTGTGGGGTTTTACCCGGTGTAATGAAATGCACTAAGCTATGTGCGTGGCTGTGAAACCCACTTGATTAAGGTCAGGAATTCAGAACTGGAATGGAGACGAGAATCTGATCGATACTACTAGATCTGAATCCAAATAGTTTACATATAGTGCAATATTATAAAGGGTAAGGTTTGATTTTTCGTAAATTTGATATGGATGAATACAAAAATTACTTTACTGATTATGAAAATACACATATATATACACTTTTATAGCGTTTCCTTTGATATTGATATTTATTAACATTCAATCCCGGTACCTATAGAGTCAGAGTTAAATCTTACAGAAGACCGTAGTGAATGTTATTGCAAATACAAAACTGGAAGTTACAATATTGGTCACACTAATTAAATAGGTAACCTACGAAACGATGGCTGTTAAAACTGTTAAAATCTTTTTTCTTTATTCAATGGATAGATAGATATAATTTAGATCTACTTATAACAGTTTAATGAAAAAATACAAATTGAAAAACTTCCATCATTTTTGACATGAGAAAATCAGGTAAAAATCTCTCGATAACGCCCAGAGTGAAGAATAATGAATAATGTTTAGTCGCCGTCGTCATCACAATGATTCTGTTCAATAACGACATTTTAGCACATAACAATAATTATAAGTTCTCACATTATATTATCAAACAAGAAACATGCCTACATCTGTTAAAGTGCCTTGTAAAGATCAATTATTATAAAATAATAATCGTAATGTATAATATCTTAGGCGGTTTGTTTACGTTACGTTTTATACAGGTAAGTAAAAGATCTATTTGTAATATCAAATTTCCTTATGAATAGTTTACGAGGCATTCTTACACCTACAAAAAATATATAAAAAAATGTTGCCAGTTCATAGCTGTTGGTTACTTATTAGACTGCGGTTTGAGACACAAGAATTTTTTTATTGATTGATGATACATTATAACGATTAATGTTTGTGATGATTTATTTCCCTCATTCGGAAACCATCAGATAGATCCTTTGTTATTTGGAAGACTCAGTGCTATTAACTCATCATCTACTAACGAATAGATATCTACTAATTTTTTAATAAAATTTCGAGAACTGTTGTGAATGCTGTGTAACTGTTATTGATAAATGCATAATATTAATGAATTTATATAATATTTATTGTATGAATGTTATATGTATTTATTGTTGGTGTGCCAAATAAATATACTTAAATAAATAAATAAATAATTTTTATTTTAAATTTTTATTTATCAACGCAAGCGTTCATTAAAAAATCCATATTATGGATGCCAAGAATTTTCAATTGAATAATCAAGACGATAAAATAAAAAAAAAATAGCATCTAAATTTCTATTTTAGGGCGAGGTCGACCTCGTGAAACTGTGCGTAATTTATTCCCAAGAACAAACAAACTAATAAAATAATCAAAAATTAAAAAAATATATAAATGTATATAGCCTTGATCCGCTCATGTATATTCAGCCTAAATGAAACTATGTGACGCATTTTAAGTTTTAACGCCTATTTCAGCGAGCTGACAACCCTGATAAAGTGATAAAATATAATTAAAGCTATATTGTATCTGGCAATAATGACAATAATTAATCACTTATATCGTCAGGACTCGGTTACTGTTACTCAATATTTAATTATATTTATTTGAAACTAATAGAATTATCTTGTTTGTTTTTGAATATGGTAATGAGATTAAATTGATTAAAATTATTAAACGTGTCGGAAGTCAAGACTGTTTGGGTTGCAGAGGTACCTAATTAACTCAAGTCAAGTCAAACTAACAATTAATTTGGTATTATCACTTATAATTTTGAAGCTCGTGTGGTATTCGGGAGATTATTTTTCCGTCCCAAATGTCGGCCAATAATTTAACAATTGAATTGAACCTGTCAGTTTGACGTCAACGACCAGAGAAAATTTTCAAAAAATTATCAGTATAATACCATGTAGGTTGTACCACGTGACGTCGAATGGTGCAATTCTATTGGTCGATATTTGGGTCGGAAAAATAATCATTGAGTAGAAATCTAAATAATTGACACCTTGTTATTTAGATTTCTATGGGTATTATTGCCGAGGTGAGGATAGGTAAACGGTTTTCCTTTTTAAAGCCCATGCAAAACTAAGGAAAGTAAGTATGTATGAAGAACTTTTGAAGAAACTTTAGATAGGAAATTTTTAAGTGTAGTGTTGTATAAATAAATAAATATTACATAAAAGCTTTGTATAAGGTAATTTGGCATTCTTTGGATATTACCAAACGCTTTTCAAAAATGCTATTAAATATTTAAATTATATTTACATTTTTATTAGCTACTATATCACATCGTTAACCTTAATATGTTTTGCTTAAAAACATGCAAATGTTAATTTCAATGCAAACATTAGGTACCTACTTACAGTGGTATAATCCATATGGAAGAAAAGTGAAAATTCTGATTAAATTTAGTATTCAAGCATTATAGTTTGCTAAAAAACTATAAGAACATTGAGTTCTAATTTTTGATGAAAAAATATTCCACCTTGATGCTTTTGCACGCCTCATAAGCGAAGCGTTGAGGTGGGTACTACTGTCTGTCACTTCGCGCAAAACATCTGATTTTTTTTACTTTTATCTCTAATCTGTTTCTAAACTCTATCAGAACCTATAGGTTTTAAGAGAAATCTACATCACGTTAAGACCATCAGGAGCGGAGTTTTATAACAAAAATGAAGGTTATGGTCACATGTTTTATTTATGTTTTTCATACTTTATTCTGTTATTGAAATATTTTATATGTAAAATACATATTAGATATTGTATATTTCAAATCAATTTACTTCTTACGAGGTGATGACGTACATGTAATATGATAAGCTTTTAAAATGTATTAAAATATTATTTAATTTGTATATTAAATTAATTTTATCCAAAGACTTGAATTTTAAAGTAATATATTTTGTGATGTGACGTTAGAAAAATAATAAATGATTTAACTATTGCACAATATTCTTATTAAAAGAGAAAAATGTTACAATGAAAATTAATTCTTTACTAATTTTTGAAGTGAAACTTCTTTAGGCGCGTTGAGAGGGCAGGCGACGAATTTGGTACCTATATTTGTATCTTGCCAAAGAAGTTTCATTTCTGACACGTGTGCTCGGCGCACACGTTCTTTTCTTTGTCTAGATACAGACTATACAGCATTAAATATATTCTGTGTCACAAAAAATATTTTTAATTTAAAAAACCACTAATTGCAACAAATTTTCCACGGAAGTCTTTAATGTAAATCATTCTTGAATAAAACAATGAATGACAATACCGCGAAATGATTTTCCTCATTTCATTGAGTTTTTCGCGAAAGTTATTAGTTTCCATCGCTTGAGGTCGCGGCTGAGGCTACAATGTTTTCCGCAAAGACCTCAAAAACATAGGTACCTGACTGCGAAAAAAGGAGGGCTATGTTGTTGACTTTTTACTTGAATAATTGTTTTTGTAATTAGAATAGGCTGCATAAATTAGGAGTCGGGTTTTTTTGTTATTATAATAATTATTATTGTTTATTCGTATAGACTCAAGTATTTATGAATAGTCATATTTTAAAAACTACCACCGATTCGGATAGTAAATGCTAAATTTTGTAGTATTTGAGTGTAACAGCTTGTAGTTAGTTTTAAATTCAGATAGGTTGCTTAAAATGTAGAGGTAGAACCGATTTGACACTTTTTATCGTGACAAAATCAAACGTTTATCTCGAGAAAAAAAGAGCG
>CAJQZN010019753.1:0-41300 GCA_907164685.1 Colias eurytheme | reverse complement strand
TTTTAAGTTGCCTCAGGGCCAACTCCAATTCGTCTAGGCTGATTTCGGGAAGCTCATCGGTGTAATGGCGAGTTAAGGTAGCTCTGGGGTCTTTACTGGATGGTACTGGCTTAGGTTTGTGTGAAGTGTACAAGCGGCTGTAAAAGTCTTCAACCTCCGCAAGAATCTCCGGCCTCGATGTCAAGACGCTCCCCGTAGATGTTGTCAGCTTTGTCAGTGAAGATCTATCTAGGTTTTGCGCGAACACTTTCGTTCCGCGATTTTGCTCAATTGCTTTTTCAACTGCAAGAGTATTATAGGATCTAAGGTCGCGCCGAACCATCGTGGATATCCTTTTGTTTAATAGCCTTTGGGCTGGCAAAGCTGATAGTGGGTTTTCGCGTCGGTCGTCCATCAAAGCCAGGGTCTCCCGCGAAAGTTTAGACCTTTTACCGGTAGATTTTATTTTGAACAACCCTTTACCTTCATCCCTGAGAATATCAATGACTTGTTGGAGTTTTTGATCAACGTCATTTGTGGGTTCTAAGGAGGCGAATCTATTGTGTAATTTTAACTGAAAAGTTTCAGATTCAAGAACGGTTTGAAGTAAACTGGGCCGGAGTATTGACCTTATCAATCGGTTTCGTTCTAACTTGCAATTGATATTCAGAGTGCCTCTAAGATAACGGTGATCACTGCCCGTATTAAACCTTGTGATCACTGAGACATCTCTGAATATGCGTTTTTTGTCCGTAATGATAAAGTCAATCTCGTTACGGGTCCTACCATCGGGGCTTTGCCAGGTCCACTTCCTTTGGGGCTGTTTCTTGAAGAAAGAGTTCATCAAATACAGTCCCTCTTTTTCGAGGAAGTTGACCAGCATATGACCCCTCTGGTTTCTGACTCCAAAACCGTGCGGTCCTATCGCCGATTCGCTGCAACTTTGCGTTCCCACTTTAGCGTTGAAGTCCCCCATCACAACATTGTAGTGTGCCTTTTTGGTGTGATGTAAGGCTTTAGATAAATCTTCGTATAGTTTTTCTACATCTTCGTCAGAGTGTGCCGAAGTTGGTGCGTAAACCTGGATCACCTTAAGGCTATACCTCTTAGAGATCTTAAGTATGAGGTACGCAACCCTGGGCGACACACTTGCGACTTCTACAATGTTGGAACAGAGGACTTTGTTGACCAGAAACCCAACACCACCTTCAGAAAGGCGGTCTCCTTCTCTAAAGTACATGATATGTCCCGATTCAAGAGTTATGGTGTCCTCTCCCTCTCTTCGGACTTCGCATAACCCAAGAATATGCCACTTTATATTACTTAACTCCTCTTCGAGCTGCACAAGGTGTTCATCGAGCCGTAGCGTGCGTCCGTTATACGTTGCAAGGGTCAGTTGGATTTGGCGGCCTACCGTAACCCGGGGATTCTTCGCACCCCCTGTTCTACCGTTACCACGACCGCCGCCGTGGCCGGGAATAGTAGAACTACCGGGAACTGGGGGCCGTGGTTGGGAATAGCTTGCCATAATTGGTAAATACCCATAGTCGCCACGCTGGGCATGCGGGTTGGCGACCGCAGTGCATAACATTTCGAAACAGCAATGCTGCTGCCCATTGCTGTCCTGTTAGATTTTGTTATGCTGATTTGGATGGTTATACCGCCATCAGTCGGTCGTCAGAGCCTCGTCCGTTGTTCAACAGGATGCACCGCGGGAAGGTGAGGTTGACTATTGGAGCACTGAGGTGTTATTGTGCTCCCTTACATCCCCCACAAAATAATATGTATTGTAAAAGAAAATCATAGTAAATATGTATTGATTTCATTGAGAATATTAAAAAGAATTAAATGCATCTCATTATCAAAATATATTGAGTGTGAGCAATTGTTTGTAAATAATTTATTTTTTTGTGATTCTTATTGATAAGGAAATACGTTTACGTCATTTTACTTTCATAATGTACATTTGTAGTGAAACATATATATTTTTATTTGTTTCCAACCAATTAGCCCAATTATGATATAAGTTTCTAGGTTCACATAGAAAATTCCATTGATAATAATGATAATTAATGTCTTCTCAATGATTAAGAAAATTATATCTATCACAAGTTAAATAAGGATTAGGGCGTTAATTTCTGGAACCATTATAAGAATCCTATTTGCATTTCATAATCTAAGTCTTGGGGAAGATTTTTAACTAACGTGTTATTTGACTATTTTGGATAAAATCGTGGCTAAAAGGTTGTAGTTCAAAGGTTACCTGTGCTAAATGCTATTTTTGCTGATTGTTACAAGTGCCTTTTCATTTAACACCGTTTAATTTATTATCTATTGGAATTTTTATTACACGATAAGAAATAATAAGGACTAAGTACTCACATATGGAATTATATTTATTAATACTTTGAACAGTTAAAATTAGTTATGAACTCGTTCCACCGGCGATTGAATTTATTTAAAGCAAGCGTTTTATCATTGTGATCTAAAGCACTGTATTTCAAAGAATTCAATGCGAGTTGCTTTAACAACCTCAAGTCTGACAAACGGCTAGCAACACCAACGAAAGCAACGTAGAAGTCATCAGATAACGGGTCTGCTTGCCAGATTCCTGGATCGTCACTTGATAGCACTACCGGCAAACCTTGGGCAATGAAAGTACTTAACGGATGGTTTCTAACATCACGCACTAACGCTAACACAGCGTTCGATATCACATTCACTTCTAAACCAATGTCGTTTTCAACAACCGCTTTCATCACCATCGGATGTTTGGGCAGCGCGTACGCGTGACCGATTCTTTTTGCACCTAATAGCACAGCGTCAACTAGATTTTCATCTGTGAAAGTTCCGTACCAATCAGTTTCACCTGCGTGGAAGAAGAAGTTGAAATCTTTCGCAGCAGCACTTAATTGCGGAATGAATTCTACTATAGGACTCCCCACATCCTCTTGACCAACTAGATCGAAGCCAGCGAAGAATTCAGGCATGGTATCTTTTATTCTGTACGCTAGATTTAGATATTCGTCCAATTTAGCTCGATCTATATTCCTCGATGGCGCGTATATTAGCTTAGCTCCGATAAAGTCTGGGTAATCTTTCATAAAACGTCTATATGCCTTCTGATATGTTTTTGCGGTAATTATAGGGTCATATACCGTTCCATCCAATTCGTATAAGTTCAACAAGATGCTTCGCACTTCGACATACATTATATTGTCTTCTCTGAACTTTTTTAAAACGTCATAAAAGTATTGCTCCCAAACAGGTCGGTAGGCCATCATAGGGGCAACAGTTACGAAGTAGCCAGTGAACGCGCCCCACACTTCTTTGATACTCGGGTAGATAATATCAGGATCATCGACGCATATTGAAAAGTATTTCAGCAGATCAGCGTCAAATTTTGTTACGTTTTTGGAAGAAAATCTCGCGTCTTTCATCAGCTGCCATCCGCACGATGAATCAGGCGTTGCGTGTGAAAACTTTAACTTTAATTGATTATTTCGAAAACAAACGTATAGATTGTCCATGTATGTTATATTCAGGACGTAATCAGGCTCCAATATACCCATATCGTGAATGTGCAAAGCCGCTCCTTTCGGCATGTCTCGTATTATCTTGAAAACTTTGGATTTCCTTATTTCATCTTTGTACGAGAAGTAATGTCGTGAGAAATTATAATATTGCGGATTAGCAAAGCCATAATCCACTTCTCTGAACTTGTGCTGCATCAGGCAGTTATTGACGAGAGTTTCTTTATCTGTGAGGATTATTTTACCTCCTATTGATAGTCTCGATTCATCGCGGAGTAATTGAGCTCGTCTCGTTTGATAGTCTTCTGTTGCAAGACAGATCGTGAATAAACAAGTGAATGGTAATAATAAGCGCATGGTTATGTTTGAGTGGAGTATTGTCCGCGTGGACGCTGGGCGGACACTGGCGTGCCGGGGTAATCGGCCTCAGCCCTCAACGTATGATTAGTATTATCAATTCGGGATGTTGTTTTTGAGCACGCTTTGAAATATTGAATGCATTTTTGACGAATATTTTTCTATGTCTGCCGTTCTTGTGAAGATTGAAAATTTAGTATCGTGCTTTTATTTTGTGAAGTACGATTAATAAAAAATAGACTAATTTGAGCTGAACGGAGCAAAATTGTCAAAAGCCATTCAAATAAATTGACTAGGAATCCAAAATACACAGTATTTATAGAAATAGTTTTGTTTATTTAGATGGTTGACATTTATTAATACTAATTATCTCTTCAGATGATGGCACTTTATTATCATTCAATTCATGCTCTGCATTTCCATTTCGAGTACCTACCGATATAACTTTGTTATGCAATAAAGGCACAAATGCCCTATAATTGAGATATAGGTACTTCTCTTTGAAATTAAATATAGACAGATTAAAAATTGTTATGACGACCATTCTAGATAAAAATTTGAATCGTCAAAACAGGAAGTGTCGTCGTGTTTATTTATTATAGATGATATTAAAATTTCAGTAAATTTAAGTTTCACTGGAGACCTGCGGCAGGTCTACTTTAGCTTTTAAATAACCATTTTACTCGTTAGTTCGTCATTTAAAAATCCTTTATTTCTCTTTAAAAGACCCAGCATTTTGCATTCTATGTGGCAAAAGCTAATTTACTGCAGCTCGAGTAAAACGACTAAATTTAAACAACTTTAAGTACCCACGTAATTAAAAATGAAAAAAAGATCTTTTTTAAGAGCAGCCGAAACGATCTCGCATAATGCCCGCAATTTCTATAGCCGTTTTAAACGATGAAATTTACTAAAACTCACTCGGTACTGGTGTAAATTACAGCTAGCGGCGTCTAAAAGGGGTTTCGTTTTCAAAGCAACGCTATAAAGAAACTAAAAAATAAATCTGAAAAGAAATAAAGGCCGTCTCATCCGCCATGCTGATTTTATGCAACGAAAAGGGTTGGGGAAGGTTTAAGTGGCACTTTAACATAGAACCGCCCCGTTGTACGCATTCGTTGTGAAAAAGAAAAAATATGGCTGCGACACACTAGTCGCGTATGATATTGGGATGTTTCGATGGCTGGAGTCACCTCGCTTTAATCTCCAAATTGCTCATTCAAGTTATGGATGACACCCCTTAAATATTCCCAACAATGGCTTTCTGCGCTTGTGATTTTGGATTGTTCTCGGATGCGGGACGAGCTGTTTACTTCTAGAGGATAATTGTTAGAGTGAGAGCTTAATTATTATATACCATGATGTTCCGTAAGGCCTGATGTGCCGAGTATGAAACATATAATTGCAAATTTAATATACATCCAATTCTTCAAAAATGTAAAACTATTTATTAGTAATCTTTTATAATATGTGAATTGAAAGGCTAATCTGCTTCAGTAAAAAACAGTTTATAAGTACCTAATTTTGATCTCATTTAACGTTGTCAAAATCGTGGTCTTTGCCTAGCTTGCAGCATCAAGATAAGTAGTTGAGCAAACATCTACTAAATTTATAATTTATTCAAAGTAATGACAACACAAGCAAATATATTAATACCCACTAGCGTGATAATTATGAATAAGTCATCATTCATATTCATAATTCAATGAATGGACGCATTGTTTGCTCGTAGAACAAGTCGTATTAATGTTCAACTAGTGAGCGGAGATCAGCCACTTGCATGTATTGATAAGCGATAATGAAATAGTAAGCATTCGCTCGTTTACTATCAACATAATCCAAATGTATTAGCCGATAAAGTTTTCGATTACTTCTTACGTTACGTAGATTACATTCGGCACGTTTATCTAGTGATTTAATACATATTCAATCGACTACTCGTATTGTTGTTACTACATCGTCAAGGTGCTAATTTTCCTTCGATACAGATTTGTTATTGCAACCTTGCACTCGATAAGTTTAACTTATAAGTAGTTTCGGACGTTGAGTAATTCCAATAACAATGACAATGTGGACGGTGGTCGTGTTCTCTGTGATATCGATTTTGGTGCCGGTGAAATCAGATTTAACATTGGAAAATGCTTTGAGTGAAAGGGATACGTTAATACAAAAGGAGATAAACATGATGATCGGAAGTGATATAAGCTTGGATGACACAGAGGAACAGGCGAACGAAATTATAATGAATTTGAAAACAACAGAACTAGACTACGGATTCGCGAATCCCCAGTTTTACAATTTTTCCAAACATTTCTTCGAATATAAAGATGAAGTGAAGAAGTCTGCATTATACAAAATTATTAAACAAATGCCTAAAGGTGCCGTATTGCATGCACACGATACAGGCATTTTAAGCCCAGATTATGTATTAGCACTAACGTATTGGAAAAATTTGTATGTGTGTTTTGAAGAAAATCACTTGCATTTATTGTTTTCAAGCGATACACCGGATGTTGATTGTACGACTCAATGGCAACTCATGAAAAATGCTCGATATTCTTCGGGAAATATTGAAAAGTTCGATGCTGAGCTTAGAAAATATTTTACGCTTCTAACCGATAAACCCAACGAAACTTATAGTGATATCAATTTGGTGTGGAGTAAGTTTGCTCTGTATTTTATTGTGAGTACTTCTCTATTTACGTATAAACCAGTTTGGGAACAATACTTTTATGATACTTTAAAAGCTTTAAGAGAAGATAATGTTATGTATCTCGAAATAAGAAGCGTTCTGCCACATCTATATGACATAGATGGAAAAGTTTATGATGAACTAGAAACAGCAAGATCTTATAAAAAGGTCGTGGAAAAATTTATGGAGGATTATCCCGATTTCTTTGGAGCAAAACTTATCTATGCTCCATTAAGATCTGTAGATTCTAGAAGGGTGAATGGCTACATACAAATTGCAAAGAAATTAAAAGAAGAATTCCCAGAGTTCTTAGCCGGTTTCGATTTGGTTGGTCAAGAAGATTTAGGCACACCAACGAAAGATTTTTTAAAAGAATTGGTCAAAGAAAAAAATACATTTGATTATTTCTTTCATGCAGGTGAAACGAATTGGTACGGGATGAGTTCGGATGAAAATATAGTTGATGCAATCGTTCTGAACGCTCGGAGAATAGGTCATGCTTTTGCTCTGATCAAGCACCCAGTTTTAATAGAAGAAGTTAAAAAGAGAGATATTGCAATAGAAGTGAATGTTATATCGAATGCAGTGCTGAAGTTAGTTGAGGATGTCCGAAATCATCCGTTAGCTAGTTTCATAGCCCAGGGTCTGCCCGTTGTTATATCTAGTGATGACCCAGGTTTGTGGGAAGCAGATCCTTTATCTCATGACTTCTATGTGACGTTTGTTGGTGTAGCGAGTCGACACGCTGATATTAAGCTCCTTAAGCAGTTAGCACTTAATTCTATATATTACAGCACGTATAGAAATAAAGATAAAATGGTACATGAATTCGATAAGCGCTGGGCGAAGTTTGTACATAATGTAGTTAAGGGTAATTTGTAAATACAAAATTAATAACTACCTACTAAGTATAAATTATCAAATTGTATGGTGATTAATGATAAGCTATTGTATACTATTATTACCTGAATAAATTAATGATAACGCAAATCTCAGATAAAATATTCTAACTATCTATATGTAGATACAAATTAATTGTTACTTTGCTGTTACTAAGGTATGTTTTTTGCATATTTTTACTGTATGTTAATGAAATGAGCATGTACAAGATTCGTTAGAAACTTCCGTTGATGATTGAAAGTGGTGATTAAAGTTTTTGTTTTAAAATATGGCTTTTGTTTTAACAAATCTCGAAAAGGTAAAATCTTGTTTCCCACTTTACACATGTTTTTATGGTATCCGCTGCTCATTAATATTTTTATTTTTATTATTAAAAAAAAATTGTAATAGAATCTTTTTACTCAATCGGCCGCTTAAAAATTGAACCAGTCGTTTCGAAGATTAACCTTCAAACATCAATTTTAATAATTGCTGTCCGCTATTATTTTCACACCACAAAATTGACGCTCAATTTTATTTAATTGTTTTAAAGTATAGTTTAATAGCTTTATTTAGCGACACGTGTGATAGATTAGCCGATTCTCTACGCTTTTGCACAAATTAGCTTGCATCACTGATCTTTAAGTCATCAGAAACGGTTGACAAACAGTTTGGTAATGACGGGTGACGACGCGGCACCTTTATAAATAAGCTTGCAAACTACAAATATACATATACAGGGTGTCCCACTGTTGGTATACTAAGCTCAAAGGAGGTTATAATTTTGCATACGTTGAGTACGTAAAAAATACTTAAAAAATTCCAGACGCATTTTTTTTCAAATAGATGAATTCTTAGAACTCTTTGTGTACACCCCTAACAAGGAACCTGCTTAACTTTTCCACCCGCAAGTGAGCTATCTTTTAAAATTGAGTTTTCACAGACAAAATGCCCACATTAGCGAAGCGCTATATGCCGGCTGCGCGAAATTAGAGAAGAAAACATGGATTTTAAGGAAAAATTTGTCAAAAATTTTTTAACGTAATTTTGTTGTTTAACTATTTTTTACGTGATCAGTGTATGCAAAACTACAAATCCCTTTACGCTTAGTATACCGATAGTGGGACACCCTGTATATAGATATTAGTAACTAAAATACAGTGTATTTTATCGAGCTTTCTGTCTTCATTGGCGTGAACAAAACTGACGCAGTTTTATACAAACTTACTTCACTTTTTAACCCTATAAGCCACAAGGACTAATGATATTTTCAAGATTCTTAGCACAGTTTTTTGGCACTACTGCCCAATAATAATTCTTAGGGCATTATAATTACAGTTTCTAGTCTTCCATTGACCATTGTTTTAATACATAGCTACTAGTTTTTTCGTTGTTCAAGGTGCATAGTTATAAATTCAACAGTCAACTAAACTTAAAAATATGAAATATTTTTGAATTGAAACTTCTTTAGCCTCGTTGAGAGTTGTATACGTAGTATATTATTATTAGT
The DNA here is from genome assembly GCA_907164685.1 of Colias eurytheme. NCBI lineage: Eukaryota > Metazoa > Arthropoda > Insecta > Lepidoptera > Pieridae > Colias > Colias eurytheme. The sequence goes on along the minus strand of CAJQZN010019753.1, from coordinate 32,350 downwards.
CTGTGGTTGAGAGTAATATTCCATGGTCGTGTCATGGCAATACCGTCACGTCATGGAGTAAGGCGACGATTTTGGAATCTTTGAATCTTGTCAATCAAGTTTCACTTCTGACACGTGTGCTTGGCACACACGATCTTTTTTTTTATACGACATTTTCGACAGCAAGAGCTGCAGGCATTTCTTTTATTTTGTATGGAAATCTTTATATCAGGTCAGTAGTTCTTTATCGTAAGTATGTATAATCTTACGGATTAAAGTTTTAAATTTGGACATTTATCTTACACTTATCAAATATATATATAATAAATTGCTACCAACATGTAGATGTGTCACCGTCGCGTGGGTGATAATAATTCGTAACTGGTCGCTTTGGAGATAGATAGTGAAAAAAAATTGGGTTAGTGAATACTGAATAGTAAAGTGGTCAGCGGATCACAGATAAAACAAGAAAGAATCAGTCGAAATTCTGACAGCTTAATCTTTGTTAAGGCGGTTCTAGCATATATTATTTACTAGCTGTGCTCCGCGGTTTTACCCGCAGTGCTGAGAGCTGCGAGATGATATATAGCCTATAAGCCTTCCTCGATAAATGGGCTATCTAACACCGAAATAATTTTTCAAATCGGACCAGTAGTTCCTGAGATTAGCGCGTTCAAACAAACAAATAAACTCTTCAGCTTTATAATGTTAGTATAGATCCTAAAATGTAGATATGAACTATTAAATGTTGAGACGTGTGTAACTAATTAAGCGGTGTTCACACGTTGCGCGTCAGTTGTCATTGCACGCTCATTAAATGCGTGTTTAATTGACACTTAAAATTAAAATATATAAAACTAGTTGCGTCCCGCGGTTGTAGCCGTATTGCTACGTTCATATTGGTCTTAGCCTGATGAAATATAGCATGTAGCCTTTTTCGATAAATGGGCTATCTACCTACTGAAACAAAAAAATAATTATTCAAGCAATCGCTAATTAAGCGATGATAATTAATTTCCACTTCCCACAATACTTGTAAGTGTATATATTTATTATTTATGTATATGTGTAAGTGTATATATTTATTATTTATGTAGTTGTGTACTTCTGACCTACCTCCTCCTTTATCACTTCACACAGTGGGTTTCCTGGAAGAGATCACTCTTTAGTGATAAGGCCGCCCTCTGTGCTAGTTTAGCTATAATTTTTAGTTTTAAGTAATTTGTATAACTAGCATAGGAAAGTGTTATAAATAAATAAAATAAATAAATACTTGCATGGTACAAAATAAAACCTATGACATTCTCCGGAAATTACAAGTTGTCCCTACAAATATCACTTCAATTATTAGTGTCTCAATTGCAGCGTGAAGGAAGATCAATAGAAATCGTAAATATTATCACATTTAAACGATATATTAATAAGGTGATAATAAACACAATAAAACGTTCACCATCATCATAGTTAATATATTAAAAAAACACGCTTAAACTATGTAATGAAAATATTGTAGGTAGGTATTGTCACCTTATTGTCATCGATCCTTGATAAGTGTATCTGGCCACATAAAGTGGGTCATAATTGAGTCTAAATACAAACGCTAAGCTAATAAAATCGTGTGAAAATTACCTACTACCTATGTAGATTTGGTAAAATGTATTCCTTGATCTACATACTTTTATTTAACAATTCATTCGTCGCCATTTATAATTATTGGTGTAAGAAATTGTGATTTATGAGCTACTCAATCTTTGTATGAAATAAATTAAATTAATTTGTGCACGTGCTCTTGTTGTGTATGTTTGTATTATCTCTTTTATTATTTAATTGTTATTCAACGAAATTTCCTGCCTAGATGAGGATAAATACAGTAGTACTGGAGATAAGCTTTTCATGCACAGTTGTAAATAATTTTAATTAATAAAATAAAATAAAATGATCAACAACACGTATAGAAACAGCCTACTGTTTGATCATTTTAATTTATTTTATTAACCTATTATGAAAATAATTTGTTATATCTAAATAAGATTATCTAAATATTGAGTTACAAAAAACGATCGTTCAGCATGATACTTTATCATAATATTAAATGATAATAAATACCACAGATTGTCATAATTATTATGTTTATTTTGGGCATTTGTTCACAATCACTTAATTATCTATCTATTTAATTATTATTAATTATGGCTTCTAGAATTATATTTACATTTCTACATTATATATACACGATTATACTTAATACTTATAGGTGCGTAAAGTAGGTATTTACTTTAATCCATCCATCGTTATCACATTTTCTATGAATTCTTGCCAGTTTTTATGGAACAGTCGGAACAATGACGTCTTACCTCTATCATCTAGCGCACTGTATCTTATTGAATTGATCACTAATTGTTTTAGCATTCTCAAATCTGCCTTCTTGCTCGCAACACCCACAAATGCTACGTAAAAGTCATGCGACATGGGATCTGCGTCCCACGCACCGGGATCATCACTGGATAGAACTATAGGCATACCATCAGCTAAATAAGTCGCTAGTGGATGGTTCCTCACATCACTCACTAAAGACAACACTATATTAGAAATCACATTAATCTCAATCGCTATGTCTCTTTGCTTCACCAATGTCATAAGAGCCGGGTGCTTTATAAGGGCAAACCCGTGCCCTATACGTTTTGATCCAAGCAGGATAGCGTCAACTAAATTATCATCTGAAGACGTCCCGAACCAGTTTGATTCACCAGCGTGGAAGTAAAAATCGACGTCATCCTGTGCTTCTGCTAATAATGGCAGGAAATTCACTAACGGCTTCCCTAAATCCTCTTGTCCGACTAAATCGAGGCCAGCGTAAATGTCGGGCAGTTCTTTCTTTATTTGCCGCGCTATGTTGATAACCGACTGCATTTGCGTCATGTTCCGATATCGTCGATGTGTAACAATCAATTTTACGCCTATAAAATCGGGATGTGTTTGTTTAAACTTCTTCGCTACTCGGTCAATAAGACGCGGCAAGTACATTGCGTCGTGAACTTTTCTATCCAGTTCATATAATTTGGACAAGCCACTTCTTAATTCCATATATCTTACGTTGTCATTGTAAAACTCTTGTAAACCTTCGTATATGTATTTCTCTCTCACGGGCCTGTATGACATTAGAGCCTTTATGGAATGGCATACTTTATTGAATCTCTTCCAAGTGTAATTGATATCTCTATTCATTTCGCTTTCGTCATCCGTGTACATTGTGAAGTGTTTCCTGAGCTCCGCGTCGAAGGTAGCAACATCGTCGGAAGCGTTCCTTAATTCGCTCAAAAGGTGCCACTTATACGGGCAAGGTCGTTGGGGAGTCGTTACTGAGAATTGTAAATCTAAATAGCCAGCGGCGATACAAGCATATAAGTGGTCCTCGTACGTCAGCTCCATTACTCGATCGGCACTCAACATGAGGGAGCTGTGAACGTGCAGCGCGCCGCCCTTTGGCATCTTTCGTATGATCTGATACACTTTGGACTTTTCAATTTGGTGTCTATATTTAAAGTAGTGCTTTGAGAAGTTGAAATATTGCGGATTATCGAACGATTCCTGTACCTCTAAGTGCTTCCAGTGCATGAGTATATCGTTCGCAATATTCTCTTCATCGGTAAGGCGCAGTCTGCCTCCCACTTGCATCTCGAATTCTTCATCAAGTATGTTCTGTCGTTCAATGTTGTATTCGTACAATGATCGCGCCATTAATGTTTTCCCGAACGTAGAGCACAACATGAAATAGATTAAGATAAACATGTTATGGCCAGTTATCGGCGCGAGGGTCACTAGTTGACTTTGGTCTCAGTCACTGACTGAGTTATGAGTGGATCACTTGATATTTATATAGACGTTAACTATCCCAATAATTTCTCGAATTAAGCAACACGTCGACGATAACAATAATATATTAGAACTGGTAACTGACGTATTAAAAACTAAATAGATGATTTGCATTGTCACCCAGACTTATCTTACAAGATGACAAATTCGTTTAATTTTTTTTCGGATTACATATTTACATAATTTAGATCTCATTTACGTTCAAAATTATGCGTGATCCATTAATTATATGCATTTTAAGATACTTATAATCTTTACCAAGAATACATTTAATGGCTTATATTTTCTTATTTTTTTATTATTGAAGTGTTTCAAATAATCTGCTAACTAATGTCTCGTTTTTATATACATATTTACATCTAATATACTGCATTCATCTATTTCTAGCTTTCAAGGTAGGTAAATAAAAGATTGCAAAACTATAGTTGCTATGGCAATATGACGTGAAAATATGCAATATAGTTTTCTAAAATATAAACTCTCGAGATCTTTTCGATTGACCTTTCCAAACTTCTCTAGAAGAAAATTAAGTATTGTAGAGCCATTTTAATAGGCAACATTTGACAGTTCAACAAAATTCAACAACGTAACCTAGTAACCACGACATAGAATAACATGATATTTCGTTTTGTTAGAACTGCACATTTGTTTAACTTTTTTCAATTACGATTACATATTTATAATAATAATGACCGATAGAAGCAATTTTAGGACTTGATTTTACTGATAAACCATTCTAAACATAATGAACAATTTCCGATTTAAAGAACTGACGTCGCTACAATTTTGTGTCAATAAACCTTTTTTCTTTTTAAATACCAGAGACGTTACTCTAAAAATCGAAATCTGACATCTAGAATCGAATGCATTGATTACTTGGGAATAAAAATTATCATAAATTATTGACATGTGTTTCAAGTTCGATTGACAAATGTTTCAAGTCCGTATCGATTAATTCACTTTAATCGATGTTTTTAAGCAGGTTACCACCCTATGAAGATAAAATTGATAGACGTCAAATGTTGCCTATTAAATTGGCTCTACTATAATGATTGAAAAGTGAAAACACGAAGAATAAGCTGTACCTAATCAGTAGGAATATAATGTGTCACCTTTCAAGTCTGAAATTAAGACTAGGAAACCGCAAAAAATATTCATCACACAGTGTGTCAAAAGAATACCTACATAGGTATATCTACGTACTCATATCTGCATAATATAAAGTATAAACATAATATACTTACTAAAAATATATATCTACCTTAGCCTTTTTGTAGCGTCGTTGGATACAAATACATAAGTACCTTCTAGGTATCTATATTTATATAGTTTGAAAACAATGCTGTTTGGCTAATCATCAAGTGGGTCATCGAAAATGTTGGATTTTTTAAACATTCATTTTTGTTGTGTTAATTTTATTATTCGGTATACCAGTTCTGTTTTAACTTCCTTTTTTTCATCAAATATATTAGTTTGTCTATAAAACACAGGTTTTATAATATGTATAGGTATTCACTGTGGTATTCACAATTGTCTTAAACTATAATAAACAATAATTATGCATGCATGAGTTATTCATTCATTTTCTATTTATCTAATTAAAACTAACATTTAAAATATTACAATAAGTAGATATGCCGAATAATATTTGTTTATAAACAAAACTCCGTCACGTAAAAACTGCTGAACTGATTTTCATGAAATTTGGCATACGCATAGAGGGTAACTAGGGTAGGTTTTTCCTACTGGAACGGTATCTGTGCCGGTTTTCCTTTGACTACGCGGGCGAAGCTGAACAAAAAGCTAACTACTAAGAAAATATTATCTCGAAAAATGAAAATTCTATTTGTACCATTTTTTTATAATAATCGGCCTTAATCTCATTTTGCACTTATGATGATACCTACCTAAGTATATATTTGTAAATACATAGGTATAAGATAACTAAGATATGAAATGAATAAATATAAACCTGTGATAAACTTAATTGCCATAAAATTAAAATTACGACGGCGACGTTTATAATTAACTAGGTTTCCGTCCGCGGCTTCGCCCGCGCGACTGCGCCCGCGCGCAGTCAAAGAAAAACCCGCATAGTTCCCGTTCCCGTGGGATTTCCGGGATTGCGTCATTTTCCCGGGATAAAAAGTAGCCTATGTCCTTTCTCGGGTATCAAAATACAACGGGTATAAAATACTCTCTATGCCAAATTTCATACAAAATGGTTCAGTAGTTAAGGCGTGATTGAGTAACAGACAGACAGACAGAGTTACTTTCGCATTTATAATATCTATTAGTATGGATGTTCGATGCGCAGATAACATATTATACTTATTTTATATGTACCTACGATAATAATTAATTAGTAATGAATTACTAGGATAAAAAATTGAGATGTTAAAAATTATAATTTAGTATTAGATAATATTTTCCTCATCATTTGTTTAAAAAATAACAGGTTAGCAGAAGGTTAGCAGGCTTATGTCTACTTGACAAATATTTATGTAATAGGTACTAGCTTTCCGCCCGCGGCTTCGCCCGTGCAGTTAAAGAAAAACCCGCATAGTTCCCGTTCCTGTGGGATTTCCGTGATAAAACCTATCCTATGTCCCGGGGTAAAAAGTAGCCTATGGCCTATAGCCTTTCTCAGGTATCAAAATATCTCTATACCAAATTTCATGCAAATTGGTTCAGTAGTTAAGGCGTGATTGAGTAACAGACAGACAGACAGAGTTACTTTCGCATTTATAATATTATTATATTAGTATGGAAGTATGGATTTATTTCTTATTTAAAAGGATTAACTACCACCTATTTTATTAGTTACCTAAATTTTTGAAGATATTATTTTTGTATACTTAGTTTGTATCGTACAGTTTAGGTACCTACATAATAAGTTTTGCTCGATCATCTGTCAATGTAGGTTCGATGAACAAACCAGCGAGCATAATAAAGTAACTATTTCTATAGTTCATGTGTTATTTTGATGTAAAAACTAAAACCTACCGATACCTATTACTAGATATGTATAATGTTTCATCCTAGCCCCTAGGTTTCATCCAAAGCGGTCCAGAATTTTAATGATCAAAACCAACATAGGGACACCGTACATACCTACACCCTTATAATCTTTCGCATTTATAATATTGGTAGGATTAGGAGGATAATTATTTCATAACAAAATTACTAGGAGCACAGACTAATAATAATATACTACGTATCTAGGAGTGACAAGATAAATATTATGTTCACAACACCAATACAAATTTTATATGAATGCCATCTAACGGCTGGATATTTTATGAGTTTAGTTTCTCGACATAGCGCAAGCGCAACCAATAACCATACATTGAGCTTGAACAATAAATTTATAGATGTCGCTGTTTTCAAACTTAAATTAACGATATTATTAAGATATTATTTATGTTTCGCATTTATAATATTGGTATGGAATAGTATGGATTACTTAGTTTTAATATTACAGGTTCCTTATTTTATTCGAAATTGTAAACCATTTGATCCAGACCAAGCTTAAATAAAACTGAAAATATGTAGTCAGTTTTTACTTTTTATTATGTACCTAACTCTTCACAATGACTTGTTAGATGAATTCATAATTATTATCAGTCCATTGAAATGTTACATTTTTTAGGCCCGACCTTGCGTTTTTTAGAGGACGCAATTTAATTTTTTTGATGTGTAGGGGGGGTCAGTGTGAAGTTTGTGGGGTCGCCACCCTTGGCCCATGGCCGCCATCTTGAAAATAGCGGTTGAAATGGTTTTAACGATATAACTCTTAAACTATTTATCTGATAATAAAACAATGGTAACATTATTTGTTGCAAATTAAATTTTCTACAACTTAGGTTCAGACTTCAGAAATTAGAGATGTTTATGTTTTTGACGTGACAACTGACAACGTCTTAAATTAGGTTGCGACTGGGAGTCACTTATGAAAAAGTGTAACGCTCGGTAACGTTACGATGAGTCACCGAACGAGAGAGAGGCCCGCTGAATGCCTTGCGTCTCTCTCCCACTCAACTATGATCGAAAAAAGACGTTGTCACGTAAAATCTTCGCCCGTAAAACCGACTTTACAGGCAACCATTTTTTCGATAAATTTTTTTTTTATAAGTTTACGAAGAAATTATATCAGACCATATTTGCTTATCGAAGCTTGCAGTGCCCCTCGCTGTGCCACACGTGTAACATGTCAGTTTTATAACGTGCCACAAGTGTAACGTGTCATTTTTGTAACGAGCCACAAGTCTAACGTGTCAGTTTTAAAACGTGCCACAAGTGTAACGTGCCACAATTGTAACGTGCTACAAGTGTAACGTGTCATTTTTGTAACGTGCCACAAGTGTAACGTGTCAGTTTTATAACGTGCCACAATTGTAAAGTGCCACAAGTGTAACGTGTCATTTTTGTAACGTGTCACGAGTGTAACGTGCCACAATTGTAACGTGCCACAAGTGTAACGTGTCATTTTTGTAACCTGCCACAAGTGTAACGTATAATTTTTGTAACGTGCCATCGTCTATAGGCATGGATATTTACAAAAGGGGAAATGGCAAAAAGTATTCGGTCACTAACTAGTAACTAGTAACTACCATCGAAAAGGGGAAACCTATTTATATTTAAATAGGTAAGTAAGTAAGTAAGTTATTTTAGAAAAGATAATGAAACGAAATAATTAAAAAAATATTTCGTTTAATTATTTAGATAATTTTGGACTGAAGATAAAAAAAGCTTAGTAGGTACTAGGTACCCAATGAACGTCATCTGTTACTATTGATTTTGGAATATAATTAGTTTAGTTTAACGTATCCAATAATTATTACAGAGATTATCCCAGAATAAAAATGAATATTAAAATTAGGTTTATAATATTTTATTGGTTTTATCATTTATGTGATATTGAGTTCTAGGTTCTAGTAATAATAAAATTGAAAAGACGAAAACTTACGTTGAGTTTAAACCTATTCAGCAATAGATGTCGCTGTTATGACCAATAGCCACAAGCGGTTGAAAATACGTCGTGGATTCGTTTGACATTTAGGTATGTTTTTTAAATTAAGGGGGGTTAGGCGGTCAGCGAAAATTCAGCTATTCGGGCCTGAGGTAAGCGGTGAGGGGGTCCGCGTTTAGTATGGAATCAACGTGCTCGAAACTGAAAATCGTAAGCGCCATTCACATTTTTATCAAAAAGTGAATGAAAATATTTAGTATTTTCTAAATCTAAAACAGTCACGAAATCGAGAAGGTAAACACCTATGTATTTGTGATTTTATACGAATTATTATCGTAAAATACAGTTGTAATGAGAATTTATATGATATTTTAGGGGTAACTTCAGGATTTTTTTTTATCGAGCAAAATTTTTCCAATCGTGTTTTGGAAACAGTCATCCCATCACACATACGTTCTGTAATACATATTAGAAATTTCAGTGCGAAAAAACTTCAATATTTTCAATTATAGCTCATAGAAAACAGTCCATTTTTCCGTTTTCACCTACTAAGGGCCCTTAATGGAATTTAGAGAAAATATTCCTGTACCTAACTAGCTCAATATCGTGGCTTCAATCGCGGTGGGTGATAAAAAAGGTTAACAGACATCCATCTCATAATTATAATAGAAGTATTACATATTATGTAGTTACCTATATATATTAAAGAATCATGATAAACTAGCTTAAACTATTAGTTTAGGGTATATTATGAGACAAAAACGTTCTTTTTCTCCGACTTCCTATAAATAGGTAAGTAAAAATTTTAAACGATTTGAAAGTAGGAAAACGGGATAAAGGTATTAATTATTGTACCTAGTATCATAAAATATTTTGTCATATTTTATGATATTGAAGGTATTTAGTTTGTAAGTAACTACTAAATACTTATACCGACTATGAGAAGAAAATTTTCTATCCTCTCGCGTTGCATTTTTCATAAATTATTCCTTGTTTTCAAGTCTAGGCATTCATCATGTGACCTAAAGCAATTTATTAGCATCTAATATTCTACAGTAGCTGGATACTTTAGTTGTCTGTCCGCATCACATGCATTGGTAAACGTTTCTTATAGACTTATTTTACTAATAAAAGTATTGCACCTGAAATATTTATTAAAATTAAGAAAATGCTTTCAAAAGCATTAATTAAGAATGGTCTTGATGGAAATAAATTGCGTTTTAATTCTGTTAATAAGTCTTTAATTTCATAATTACCACCCCAAGAGCACATTCTCTTGCAACACTGTTGTATTTTGCAGCAAAAAAATGTCATACCAACGCTTCGTTATCTCTATCGGTAGGTATACTTATCAAGGTTTTCTTGTTCTTTTTATTTATCTTAAATTAAATCCCTTTGGTATCGCTATCCGATGATATGATTTTTCTATTGAAAAATATAGGAATTCATTTTCAACTATACCTAACTAGCTACTTAGCTAAGTATAGGTAGCTACCTACTAGTTATTATTCTGTGCTTTGACTAACTTACCTATAAATGTAAAATCATATTATACTTAGGTATATAAATAGTCGAGGAAAGTCACCAAATATGGAATAGTATCCTAATATGGAATTCCTTCATTTCTCTAAGACTATAAGTATGAATCGCAACATTCGACCACCTTCTGTTTCATTTGGTGTACTAATTATCGCACTAACACCATCGAGTTAGTTGCGTGAACGGTTTCCGTGTGGCAGGGGTGTTTTGTTTTGTTGCCATGCAGAAATTTTTTAAGGTAAGTAATAGGTAAATGAGTATTTACCGGCTATTATGTTTGTTTACATAAGTGTTATACTATTTAGTATATCGGTATTATGTTTATTTCACCATTTTGTGATCTTTTGTCTTTAAAATATTGTGAATTGAGAAAATATTTAGAAGAGTTTGAACGAGTATAAAAATCCAAATATGGACAGTCGTCGGTGTCTAATTATGGAATACTATAAACTTGCTATAATTTTTTTTAAAACTGTATGTAATGTTTGTTTTTAGAATGTCCGGTTCACAATCAACCTGACTTTTGTTTTTTGTGTAAGATTTTAATTTGATTACTGATATATTTCGTTAAATGCTGTTAATTATTACTTATAGATGTATAACTGACCAGTAAAAACAATAAACTGATTTAATTTATGCAAAGTTTTATTTTTATATCCCAAAAACAAAATGGTATTCCATATTTGGTTACTTTCCTCTCTATTTTTACAAACCTAGTTTCCTTATATTTTCCATGTCTTTCGAAACCCAACTCAAAACAAGAATACGGATAGGTTAATATGCAAACCATCTTTTAAAAGTCCAGTTAAAACTCTTTCACATTGTGGATTAGATATAGATAGCTGTTATTACGTTGTAACGCAAATAAAAATTACCCCTGGGTCAAAACGTGACGATCCAAAACGTCAAACGTCGCATGTCATAATATTTCCAAAAAATATAGCTCTTATTACAAGTGATTAGAGTTGATAATGGATACTACAATCTCTAATGGTGATATCACTAAGATGGGTGCTGTAACATCTAAGATAAATGAATGTGTACACGTTTGTGGCCATCTCAGAATAATAATGCATACGTGAGAATGTCACACAGTGTTTTTTTCTATGTTTTTAATTCAGCACTTATCTATGAGTTATGTTTTTTAAAGTGTACTTTAGGCTATAAGTGATGACATTTTTTCAAATACTACTCTACATTCATTCAATACTTATGAATAATGTTCTTTCTTTATATTTGAATAATTTTGGCCTCTATTTATACTTTTTGGTGTATTGATTTAACCAATGTACGATTGACGTTAAATCCTTTAAAAAAAACTTAATCTTACCTAATTATTTACTGCTCTATCTATCCATTTATATGCTGGCAACAAATAAAAAGTGAAGTCTCATGTCCCCTAGTGGGGTAAGGAGCAGATGCATTATACATCTGTTTCACTGATCGATTTTCTTTAGGGACAAGTAGGTGATCAGCCTTTTGTGTCCTGCCAGAATGAGACATTTTTTTTTCGTCTCCACAGGGAATCGAACCCAGGATCCTTCGGCTCTACGCTAATGCGTCAACCACTGTACCAAGGAGGCAGTCGGCAACGAATGGTCGATTATAAAATTTAGAAGGTAGCCAGTTGGTGGTCAACATAGTAATAATAATGGTAACGTAAACTAGAATTGCAGTAAAAATGGTAATAAATTTTATCAACAATCTTCAAGTACCTATGAAATGGTAGTTAATTTAATGGTTTTTCTAGTAGGAACGACACACATTACAAGTAGTCAAATAAAAAAAAATATTTTTTAATGTTCTTAAAAACGCCCATCTAAAGACGAAGAAGTGGAACAATGTAAAGATTAGTATCAATAGATAAAAAAACAGGGCATTTTATGTATATTATTTAAATCACAAATGAAAGTTAAGGGCTTGAATTTGCGTATCCAAATTTAATGGGGAAATTTTTTTACCTTTTTTACTCTACTGTCTATGACCTAGCTGAAACCACTATACAAGAAAACGAGACTAATTTCAATTGAAGTAATTATAAAGAAAAATAATAAATTAAGTCACCACCTACCTACCTACTGCAAAGAAAACGGCCACAAAACAAAACTCCGGTCTCCGATAGACAGAACCGCTTGGAAACATGTAAATGCTGAAGACTCCCTGTCTTTAATCACAAATGAAGTTACACATAATTTATGTAAACAGAGAATTAACAAGCCGATCTCCCATTCATTATATATCAAGGGCCGTCCCAAGCACAGGTGGTAATGTCAAGACATCAAAGGGACCGCTCACCCCTGTCAATAGGCATTGCTATATTGAATATTAAATAGTGGTTTGTATTGAGATGTTTTTTGTTTAAGCTACGTTGACTTGTCTGGTAATGTCAGATTGTTTAGATGTCGGTTAGATGGGATTTCAATGGTTTGTTGATGTTTGAGATTCAGGCAATGTAGAGAACATTGGATATGAAGTTACCATAGAAATCTAAATAACAAGACACATAGAAGTGCTATAATGTCATAATTCGTATGAAAACCGCTGTCGCCAAAATCAACACATTTAAACCGATAGCTAAACAGTACACACAAGTAAACTATGCCTTTTATTGGACAGCTTGATTTTAGTGAAAACTAACTTAAATATTAAATTAAGCTTTTTAATATGTATCCTAACGCACGAATTTACGGTTTATTTTAGAATAACATCCCTAAGCATATGAGACGTTTTGTTTATTTTTGCTCCAATACGCAAAAATTTGGCTTTTCTACAACAGAGGTTGTCAATTTTCAATAGATATAACTTTGAACATAAACTCATAGAAATAAGGTTGAAATTTGTGTTAAACGTGATAATAAGAATGGTCATGGTCATGTGGCATGGTAACCACCTGAGTGGCGACAATGTCACGCGCGCTTACCACTTCTATTGCCTTGTTATTTAGATTTCTATGGAAGTTACCCATCAAACTGATTTAGGAAATGCCTTCTTAAGAATGCATTTCCTAAATCAGTGCCTTACTTAAATAATTCTATTAATTGAATTATTTGAGTAAGCTATAAATATTATCTACTTACGAATTGGAAAACCAATTTTACTATAGAGACACAGAAGTAGAGGTATTGAAAAAAGGTTGTTAGAGTAGAGTGTAATAATCCTTAAATTTAAATTGACTTTGTAATTATCATTATGACACGGTTCCTATAGTAAAATTATGACTTGCAAAGACCCTAATTTAAAAAAAATCTTAAAGAGGGAGACTTCAGCAAGGGTAATTATACGATTTTTCCAAACATGAAACAATTCATATACCTATTGAAACGCTATAACAAAATAGTGTGACGGTATCATTTGCTAGAAAAAACGTCCTAACGACAATATAATAACGAACCACAATATTGAATTAAAACACGTAATATCATTACAAAATTTAATAGCAACAATAAGCATTAGAAATAATAGGCATACAGCGTATTATTCAATTGACAATATTTTAGGGGAACAACATTAGCCACTTATGAAATTGTTTGGTCCGGTCCGAGCAAATATTTTCAAAATAGGGGTCTCGTATTGTCAAATTGACCGGATGATTGTAAGGGGAGCTCTTAATGTTGCAATGGCTATGGGATTCATCAGTTTTGGGATTATAACAACGCTGACGCAATGCCAACTTTTCGACTGTTGCTGGTCAAATTGTCAGCGAATTTGGTGTAATTTTAAGGACCAACAGCTTAAAGTTCTTCAATGTACCTACAGGTAATGTTAAGAAGGCATTTTTTTAGATAGATAAATCTTAACATAATGGTAACGTAACTGGATTATATAAATCACAACCTATTATATCAAAGAAAGAACTGTGGAACTTAATATTTTATCAGCAATAGTTTATATAATTTGATCTTAAGAGCCCTCGATTGACATTTTATAAACAACACAAATTATCGAGATTGTATCGAAAATCTTGCTATACAAAGAAGATGCTGTGGAAATGGAAACTTTAATTTCCTGTATTATCAAATCTACAGCAAAATATCGATAATAGGCTAGGCTAAGCTTGGACCTAATAGCTAGGCAAATTGGTTTGTTAGGGTTGCTGTATGGATGAGGTAACCTACTATACCTACCAATAGCGTGATCCAGAAAGTATAAAGCATGCTATGAATTACTGAAATTTGTTCGAAAGCATGTAGGTACACATCACAATTCAAAAGTCAAGGGTTAAAAATAATGAATAATCTAATTCTGCCAAAGTATATAGTTGAGTTAATCACCTGCTGCATATAACAAAACAAGACACGTACCTAGTTAGCACAAACTTATGAAAATCCAAAACAACAAATCTTTTTATTTTAGAAGTTTACACAAGTAACGGTACGCCTTCAATTCTGCCTTAAAATTAAAGACGTTACACACCAATTACAAGGTTACAATGGCATTGTTACCCAGTACGGTTACGGCATATGGTCCCAATTTGAAAACCACTAACAATTCATCCCGGGCGCGCTTGCCCGACCACAGTGACGTGCCAAACACTAATTATTCATTATTGTGCGTAAAAAACACCACCCCGAGGAGTTTTTGTCGATAATTTGACGTTGCGTGCGTGTTTTTTGCGATGATATTCGATGGGTTTAAGGTGTGTTTGGAGGATATCTTTGTGGTATTGTAATGCAACTAGTGAACTAGCTGTGCCGCGTTTACCAGCGTACGAACCCTCGGGCAAAAGCAAGTCTTTCTTTAGCTGAATCATGTCATAATATCATCAAAATCCGTTCAGTGGTTTTCGGGTAAAAAAGTACCACATACATCCTCACATACTTTCACGTTTATAATATTAGTAAGATAAGTTGTTGGTAAGATAATCAATAAATAAATTCATTCATATTGTAATTTCAAAATATGTTAAATCCTTTCTAATTTTTCCTAGATTATGTATGAAGGTTCCCATGAAAACAAATGATAGAGATGCTACAAGTTACAATTTGCTCTATGAAATTACCACTATATTTATTGCCAGACTTAGTTATAGATTCAGTCGATGAATTATACTAAATTGAACTGCCCCGCCTACATGTAGAAATGCATCCTTGGCTCTATGCAATTAAGTGATAAATTAATATAGAATTTTCCATAAATCATTCGGTAAAAATAGAGATATTATGTTCGAGATCAGAGATCGAGAATCAAAGGACAAATTCGCACTATTAAGAAGTTATATCTAGTTTTTCTATACTTAAGTAAATTTGGTGGTGATTTCCAAAATTTATATATTTATAGGGAACCTGAAAATATAAAACAATAATAAAAAAGTAATCTTCTTATTTGTTTTTTTTAATATCTACGAATAACCCTTAAAATCGTAAGATCCTTAATTCTTCATTTATATGTTTCATATATATAGTACGTTTTATTATCCTAAACAGGAAAAATACGTTATCATTCAAACAAGGAGCAACCGCTATGATACGCTGCAATTTACGATAATTACCATGACAGAAGTCTCCATTTTTTAAAAGAACAATAACAATTATACCCTCTTTGTCATGACATCTGATCAAAGGACAGTTGCGAAAACAATTATCTTATCGTCTTTATGAAAAAACAACGGAACCCTAATACTTATTGGAATTATAAGGTCGATGACAAATTGCAGTTGAGAACAAATGTCACTTGGTAATACAGAAAAAAGTTCGCGGTCATCGGAGTGACAGGTTGTTAAACATTGCTGTAAACATTTTTAAAAATTCACTGGAGCAAATACAAATAAATTTAATAACAGATCAAAATGGGCCTAGTTAATTAATGAAATTGCTACCCACATTACTATGCTATAATGATAATAGGCTACGATTATAGAGCCTAAGTGAGAAATAAGATTGTAAGCGTACCTATGTCTTACTACGAAACAAACAATGCTATACCTAACACGAGATTCAAAATCATTAGGTCTTCACAGGCTTTTTTTTGTTATTGCAAATATTAGGTATACGTGGTAAGTATATAACTGCAGAGTGTATTGGATATTGGAAATGTACTCAATTAAGCACTAGCCTCTACCAACCTTCTAATTTTGATTGCAATTTGACATAATTCAACCATAGGTACTACATATATCCAATCCCTGATCGTCAGGTGTTAGATATGGACATGACATGGTTAGTACGGACACTACTGCTAGTACACAGGTATTTGCTCTTGTCGGCTATTTGCTCTTACAAATATTATGTTTATTCATTCAACTGCCAACTGGTGTCGTTGATATTAGTCAGCCTTTTTCATATCCTACTACCGGATTAAGGCAAAGGATCGATACCTCATTATAACATAGCAAGTCCTTATAAGTGTTAATAGATTCTTCATACATTATAATCTGTCGAAACATGAAAGTCGGATCCTCTTCATAAATGTTTTTAATTAACTTTGTATTACATTGTAGCAAGCAAAGAAACCGTCACGTGAAAAAACATAATTCAATTAATTAATTTGCAATTGATGGTTTTGTAAGATATCGTGGTCATGTCGTTTTTATGCTATGAATAGGTTATGAATTCATAATCATGTTATAGTGGTATCATCTTATTAGGAAGGATTAATAGCATAATGAAGAGATGAACTCAGGTAGATAAGTAGGTATGCAATATACATAATGTTTTATATTCAGTTCATGCCTGGAAAATTCATTTAGTTTTAACAAGTGGATTACCTATAGCTTTTGTTGTTTCTTTTGTCATAATAGTATTCTATAACGAAACATGTAAATAAATCTAGAATAAAGAAAAAAACTAAGTCCTAGTTTGTCTTGTCCTGTTTAAGCAATTGCGTTTTTTATTTATTGGAATAATTAAGATTATTCCTCATTTCGATTTCATTACAAAAATCAATGCCAAACAGATGTTAGACCGAACGTATCGTAACGTAAAATAGTAAATGAAATAAAGAAATTTATTCTTTCATATCACGTCCGATGAATAGCGAAACAGAGGGTTGATTGCAATCAAGCGAATCAACCCTTATTGGGTTTTGTAGCGGATCCGCGGCACGCAGTATGTATTTGTTTGTTAACTGAACTGTTTGCTGCGGCTATTATCTGCCAAATACATGGATGTAGATAGAACTAGATGTACCATTTAATAATAGATGTGCTTATTTTGGTAAGTATGAAAGCATAGGGTTTATGAAATTATGATATCTGGATCTGGGTCTATGATAATGGAATTCTTTAAGTAAAAAGCAAGTGTAATATCAATAGGATGATTCAATAAAACTGTTGTTGTTTCTATTATCGATGCAGTACCTAATACATGCTTTCAGACCTTTTCATTTGTTTCTGGGTAATTTGTTTATCAGCTATGAGTTTCATACTTTAATAATTAACGTACCTAGTTCGAAAACATTTGTATGTATAAATTTTCTATCCATTTGGATATAGAGCTTTAAGTTTATTAAGCTTCAAATCATTACGAACTTCCATAGACAATGTAGTTTTATTAACTTGGGTTAAGGTTTTTGCAAAATATCAAAGTACGGCATTGCTCTAGTTTGCTAAATAAAGAGGTGGTTTTTCCACTTAACTATAATCGAGGTCTTTAACTTAATAAAGTTATATTTAAAACATTTCGCTGTTTACAGTTTTAAAGTGGGCTTCGTCGCAAGCTATTTTGATTTTGTAGGTTAGTTACATAAGTAGATATTTTTTTTATGATTCATTATGTCGTCTAAGAATGAAAAGTAAGCAAAGCTTGTGCTATGGAAGCTATAAATAAATATCAATGTATAACAAATACATGATTTGATTTGATATGAGATCCGAGACACTTTCGAAAATACTTCATCTCATTAATTTTCTACTAGAAAATGTAAAATAGTAAAACGATTGTGTCTTCACCTAGTTTGTTGCAGTTTCATTAACTACGCCACTGGGTCATAAAGTCTATCCATATTTTATCCCATCGAAATAATAAAAAAAAATCACTAAACTAACATTCATCTGAATTTAATCCGAAAAAAATGCACCTTCCAGTCCTCTACATTTTTGATCTTCGCCACTAGAGTCTATTTTATTTTTATCTAACGATTTATCAATTTTTATTGTCTCAATCGTCCTCAAGCAGTAACAATGTGTATGATTTGCTATTGTGGTGTAATTTCAACGGGAACAGAAGGCAGAAGCACTTGATAACAAAACATGATGCTATTTATGTACCTATACGTTGGTTTTATGGTAATCCGGAGGCACTGTCGTAAAATTACGTGCTTTTACATTATAAAAGTAAACGAGGTAATTGAAATTGTATATGCTATAAATTGTTAATTCTAGTTCTTGTGTATTTTTAGCTTTTTTATTTTTATTTCAGGTAGGTTAATAATGGGATGAGTGATAAGTTATTTGATGATTTCAGAAACGTAATGACAGGAATAAATCGTTATTTAATTGAGTAGGTACTACGATTATAGTTAGTATCTACTAAGAACTATATTATAATACCTACTTAGACGAGTTAGTATAATACTTAAACGAGAAAGGGAACGATCAGACGATTCAGCTGATATCACTAAAAGACATCAAATAAATCTATACGTACTACCTAATCTTATAAAGCTTAAATTTTTTTTTTGTTTGATCGCGCTAATCTCAGGGACTACTGGTCCGATTTGAAAAATTCTTCATCACGCTATGACCAGCAGGAGCGGAGCACTGCACCGGGTAAAACCGCGGGGCACAGCTAGTAATAAACATATTCTGAAAATTAAACATAAGAAAAAGTGCATATTATGTTGAAAAGCAATCGGATTATCATAATAACTCCATGGTTAGTTACGGATGAGGTCTCATTAGGACCACATCTGTTCATCTCAAAACTTGTTCATCTCATTTGTATCGTGACGCACAAATCGCTTGCAATACAATGATCACGAACGGATTGTAACCACATCCTTTAACAACTAATTATTTTACCTTTTACGGAGTTCAAAATATCAATGACACCTCACAACACCTTTTTTAGGAGCTTTGTAAAATACTACCTATATTATGATTACCTAATAATAAATGTATAATTTAGTATTTTTTCATGAGCTCAATGAAATCGATCGTCGAAATAAATACAATTTCAAGGTCACGTCATGGCAATACCGTCACGTCATGGAGAAAGGCGACGATATTGGTATCTTGCTAAAGTTTCACTACAGACACGTGTGCTCAACACACAAGCACTTTTTTATTTATTTACATATTTAGTTTTAATCTGATTTTGAAATAATTGGGATCCCAGGGAGATCGTAAGGGAAAATTCTTATATTTTGAAAGAAGTCATTACAAGTGTGACACTGCCCGGCTCTGTCATTACAGTTTTAAATAATTTACACAATAAAAATCAACTGTTAAACATTTACCTATAATATCATCATCCTTTTAGCTCTCGTTTGCAATCTGGTGTTTTGCTCAAAAGCCTGTGGTTTTTCTCCAACTTTATTACCTTTCATTGTGTTATTGTTGAAAATTGTCGCGGCTTTGTGTTCCTTCGGACTTCGGAGTGATAATTTAACATGTCATTGCGATTTCTTTGTGCGAAACAGTTGTTACTTGCTATTCAATAAAAATAAAATATTGAATGAAAGTGTAAAGAAAGCTTTTTATATTTTAAAATTATTTCGTGTATTTAAAATTTCAAAAAATATGTTACCTATTTGAAAATTTAAAAATTCTTTAAGTCTTATTTGAAAAGATGATATGCGTAATAAACGGAAACTGGTTTTTAACAAAATGTGAACGAAATCATTATTTAATCCTGGGTCCTTTAATTCCTTACGTAATAGCACAGACTAATAATAATATACTACGTATACAAGTAATAGTAAAAAATTTTAAACCATTAATATTATGATTACGATCAATATATTGATGTTTATAATATCACCACAGAATATTGCCATAAACCATCTCTGTTGTGATCAGGAAGATAAGAAGAAGTAATTTTATTTATATATTTTTATAAAATAACTGTTGGAAAGATAAGTACTAAGACTACACAAAACAAAAGAGCCTATAAAAATCTGCAAGGAAAGGTGTTGACGAGACCCCAAGCTCCCGAGCCCCACAAAGGGTCACGCGATTGGCTTATATTATATGCCATCTCTTTTCACCACATATAATGTACATATCCATGAGAGATCCGGTAATAATACTTCATTATAAATTCCTTGAGTACTGCACAGGTCGGCCATGCATTCAGGTTTAAATTTATGGCTCACAATCCCGTCTGAAAAGTGGGCGTAGCACGCACGCGAGGTAAAAAATTGAAATAAATCATATTGTATGTAACTTGTTACGGAGACAGTATGGTATGGTGACATGAGGTTTTTGTTCGAGATAACAATATACTATTTTATTTATAATATGTAATTGTCCACTGAAATTCTACGAGATAGGAGTACCTATGAGTTTGTTGCATTTGTCCTACGTTGTTGACTGAAAAAAATATGAACATTGAACAAGGTGCCTTTACGTTTCAAGTTCAATAACCGTTTTCTATGAAATAATATTTTTACGGTTATAGACACTGCTGATCAATTGGATGTTAATTGCATGTTGACAATTGACATGCTTAAAAAAAATCAGAGACTGAGGTAAAAACCTGCCTTATTTAGGTCAAACTTGAAAGGAATGGGCTTATAAAAAAATCTTGAAAATCTGAAGTAATTGCATCTTAACCTTTTCATAAGAATATCATAAATTAGCAATTTAGTTGTAACTATAGCTTTCCGCCCGCGGCTTCGCCCGCGTTATCAAAGAAAAACACGTTCCCGTAGGATTTCTGGGATAAAACCTATCCTATGTCCTTTCTCGGGTATCAAAATATCTCTATACCAAATTTCATGCAAATTGGTTCAGTAGTTAAGGCGTGATTGAGTAACAGACAGACAGACAGAGTTACTTTCGCATTTATAATATTTGTATGGATTAAAATATTAAAAACAACATCTTATCCACATAAAATCGACTGTCAAACTAACACTATCAACATTGCAACCATTTGCTCTATAATTCCTAAAAAGTCGAAAGAAATATAAATCCTTAAATAAAATACCAACACCATACGCCATAGCAAGTTGTTAAGTATATTAATTTAACCATAATAAGTCATGGATACCCTGTATTGCTTGCTGATACGTGAGAAAATATGAAAAACTTAGCTATTGCCTATTTAAACGATTAATTAATAGATTTGATTCATTATTTGTGGAACAAAATACTTTATATAAGAATTTCACCATACTTTAGGCCACCATGTGTGGTCTACCCCTACTATGGGTGCGTAAGTATTAATTAAAATTATTGTTTTTCGTCTTGACTGTTCAGAAGCGAGTAATTTACTGTTATTTATTTTGTGTTGTTGAAGAGAGATTTTCAAATTGGCTGTGTTGAAATATTCTTTAATGAGCAATTCAAAATTCTTTTACTACTTTTCCTCATACAACAGACTGACAATCAGATACTGGTATGTGGTATTTTCAGTTTCAGGACGTTATCATTGTGATACTTTAAATTGCTTTAAAACACATTGGTTTGAAATCAAATTAATTGATTAAAGAAGTATAAATTTCTTTGCATTTTGTGCAGATTGGATTTTACTTCTACATTGCTTCCAAAATGCATATTGTCCGATTTGTGAAACTTATTAGGTTCTCGAAAACTTACAGATTCCTTAAAATCAATAGTTTCATGGTCCACACATTTAAGCACTATTACAAATATATCCTTTATGCTCACTGAATGACTTCAAATACCATTTTTATATCACCGGTAGACAATGGTCAATTCAGTTTCAGTCTCTGAATTTCAGGAAGATGATATTATGGTGATTCAGTTAAGGATATGATATTACATTTTTTCCACTAGTAGCTTTTCATCAAGCGAAGACCTTAATATTTAACCTTAAGTTACATACTTTATAAGTCCAAATAGGGACACGATAGCAAGGCATCATAGTGTAGGGTAGGCCTAGAAGTCATCTAAGTGAGATCTAATAGTACGGGGTAGCGCAGGGCCCGCTCTCGGCATACCAGCGCTATCATGGACTCGAAGTACATTCTTACAAACGCAATTAGTGGCAATAATTCCGATAAATACCGCATGTCAGCTCGACACGGATTCTTATCTCTGCACTACGGTATTTATTAACTGACATGTGTACCGCTGCTTTTTAATTATGTGCCCAACCAGGTTAATGCCGATCAACAATTTTAATTACGAGTAAATCCTTTTTGGTACACACATTGTGCGTGTATTACGCATTTACTTTGCGCAAACATAATCATTAAATTAATGTTGGACACTTGTTACTTTTTGTTGGTCGATGTAAATGTACAGGCATCGAGGTATATAATATAAGGTAACTTATTTACTTTTTATGTTCTGTAGTTTACATATGGTAGCAGCATTGTATGGTTGTTCGATTGTGTATGTTTCAGAAGTGTTCAAAATTTTACAGTATTGTCTTCAGTTGATGTTGAATTAAATAAATAACTATTTTCTTATCTAGCATGAAAAAAAAGCCTCCTTTTTAGTTCGTTAGAAAATAAAATAACTATGCATCATACGTTTAATTACCTAGTCTATGCAGAGAGCTTGAGTCCTCCGGAACATATCCCCAATATCATACTTCTGTTTATTATCCACCCTTGTTAGAGCACTATACTTTACTTACTTTGTTGCAAACAAAACTGACTTCTTTCTACAAAATATCACGTCATTACCTCAAGTGTAAGTAGTAAAATTCACTAAAACCAGCGCACAAGTGGTGAAAGCACCTCGACTCCCTGCTCTTCACCGCGAGCGATATGACTAAAGACAATTAATGCATACTCCTGATTATTTTCGGATACCTTTATGGAGCTCTTATAAAAGCTATCTTGTTGAAAAACCAATTAATAATAATGTTTCTCCCTAATAAACACTCGGCTAAGAAAGGGTTGGTTATGAATTGAGGCGCAGAATTTTTGGATAGCTGCCATTGTCAGACCGACGGAATGACACTTGTGTCAAGCGTCTCGGTATTTTGGAAGATGCATTCAACTTGGGGTTTTAAAAAGAGTAACATTTTATAACTAATTGCCTCTTACGTGGGTGCATTTAGAAAAAAATTTGGGGGATATTGTTTTTCGAGATCTGCGACAATTTCTGCGGTGCAAATTGAATGGGACGGGTTGGAAAATTGTTGAAATTTAGAGATACTGCTTCGAGTGGTGCACTTGATGGCGTAGTTATGTCATAGAAAAGAAATTAGAGGGAACGCGTCATAGCTTACAATTACCTGGCAGCCGGAGTGCTTGCGCTCGAGTGTGGAGATGGTTAAAGAAAAATTCTCTAATTACGTGGAAATAATTGGTGTTCCTATTCACTGCGAATGTGGAATTGACAATACTTGAATTTAATGCGTGAGTATTTTGTTAAAATTTCCACTTGAGATCTTAGAATTTCAGGAGAGTAATTATACGACCTGAGGCTTTTGTGCTGATGAGAGATGAACAACAGAATTGAACAATACTGTACGTCGTTTTAAATGTATCTAAGTATCATGGAATTGGCAGACAGTGGAAATTTTTTAAATTAAGTAATTTTTTTTCTCTGTAAAAATATTTCATTGCATATAAAGATTTAAAAGAATATTTTATTAAATATATCAATAATATTTTTCTCTGAATATAATTAAAATGTTCTCAGTATTTGATAAAAAAACTGAAAATAACCTCTAAGGTTTTGGCGCGAAAGAGTTTCGTCGCATTGAAAAAGCTGCGCGCGCAGGTTTCAACGCAAGTGAAGTTAGTTGCAGGAACGTAATGAAGAGCAGATACAAGTGTTCATTGAACTTTAAGTACTGTACTTTAATCTATGCGATTATTGAAAAAAAATTTTTTTGGTGATATTTTATACAATTATATTTTTAAGAAAGCGTGCTGATTATGTTTTTACTATTTTTAATTTTAATCAACAATTTTACTCATTTGTACCTATTTAAGTCATTATGTGAGAATTGAAACATTTACAGTGAATCCACTGTAAATGTTTCAATAAAGTTATATTGAAAAAGTCCGTCATTAAATAATTTTACCATATTATCATATCCTGTACCTACTAGGAACTATTTAACTATAAATCTATAATAACTTAAGCCAATAATTTTTCTTTGCAAAAGTTAGTCTAATATTTAGTAGATAGACCTCTCATAGATTCTTACAATTATTATTAAAAACTGTAGGTATCACTTAGTAACAGTTTAAACAATTATTGTAGACAATTTTTACTTGTCCACTTTCATTTCACAACAAATTGCCATCTCCGCTGTATTATATCACACAATAACATCAGAAATAAATAACAAACACTATATATTTCGAGTTCAACTTGAACTTTATCACAAAAGAGATAAAAATGGTTCACAGTAGTTAGTTTTCTAGAGTGCAGTTACATTGTAAGACGAGCTACAAATTGGCAAGACGTGAATATTTCAGCGGAACACAAAGGCGTGGAGTGGTCGTCAACTTTTCTGTTTTACGGGCTTTTTCTTACAAATTAACTAACCTTTTCTTATACGGGCCTATTTTTGACTGTCTTGAAAGTTTTAATAGTTTGAAGAGTTGATCGGGAGTTGGTTACGCAGAAAATTGTAACAATATATAGATAAGTAATAATATAAGGGTGCTTAAATTGTAGTTGTATAATTTCTTGTACGGTTAGACTTGTTTTATAGATATTTAAAATAAGAAGTTTTATAAGCGAATTATTAGATATATAACATTTGCTTATATATTTAAAAATAATTGATGAAGGAAACGAAGTAATAATTGGAGGTATACTAGGTACCTACTTTACAAATTTTTAAGCCTCAAGATATTATATTTTCAGGCGGATAGTCGCATCTCTCAATGAAGTTTTCAAGTGTCCTGTAAAATAATAAGCTCACAGAAACTTCTACCAGATTTTAAAGAAAAGATAATAAAGAGACGATTTATGACAATGAATTAACAGACAGTTTAGTGTGTCTGCAAAGTGTAATATTGGGCTAAATATTTCTTTACTGGACGTGGAATGTGCAACTACAATTTACGACTAAAGACATAATGTATGTTTAAAAATTAAAAAAAGAGGATGAATTACAATATATATAAATTAAAATTATACGTGACAGCATGAAAAGCTAATTGTTTAACTTTTTATTAGTAAGGCCTGTGAGTAAGGCCGTTAAACTATATCTAAATAAATAAATAAATACTTACTTATATACTTAATAAAGTAGTAATTGTAATGTATGTATTCGATATTTTATCTCTGGTAAAAGTTGTCTTTAAATTTCCATTAGCATTTATAAAAAATAAAATTACCAAGTAAATTCTACATTCTAAATTCCACCATACACTACTAAATAACTATGTAAATCAAGTTATGACAGACATACAAATTATGTGCACAAACATATGGCAGGAAATTATGTCTATAAATAGCTCAATTAATCGACTATTTGTCGTGAATTAATTAGTTTTTTATTTATTCGTTCTTTCTTATATAAGGTTATATTGGAACGCCTCAAGCGGTAAACGTATGTATTTTTGTATGAAAAAAATCCTAAATTAACTGACTTTGACAAAAAGCTTCCACAACATCATTAAAGAATAGATTTTTTTTTCTAATTACTATTCTCAAGATAGCTAAATAATATTGCGCTTCTAGAAACTGAAGACTTAATTAATGATTTTAGAATTCAATCATAGGTCATCTGCCTGCTGCCACTGACTGCTATTTGCTAATAATAATTAATGTTTGTAATATAAAGTTATAGGTGTACCTACCTGTATATTGAAATTAATGAATCCGGTGACAATTTAAATGAACAATACTGACATGAAATCGAACATGCAACCAGTAAAACATATTTCTCTGAAAAATAACTTTCGTAAAATCAACCATATGAATCCAACATGTTATTTTACAGCTTCCAAAGTAAACAAGAAATTGATAGATATGATTATTTTCATATAGAAGACTTTTTAACGGATTTTAAACGCGATTTATTCACATCACATGTAATTTTCATGATCTGTAATCCCCTCCGCGTCTCCAATCTTAACTCCCAGCTGATAAATAATGAAAACTCATTAACACTCCACTTGTACACCCGACTCTTCACACGTACACGCTTTGTCTGAAAAGTTCTAAACACACATTGACATTTTGACACTAGAGCTTTCTTTGCAGGCCCCTTTAGTAAAAATTTACACGCATTGTCTAGTTGAGATTGCAGGAAATGTGAAGGCTTTTAAATTTAAAATACTGTTTCTTGTATGGAAAGAGAAAAATACAATAAATTTATGATGAACTTGTGTGTAATCAAGACTTTTAATTTTATTTTTTGTAAATTGTAACTTGAAGAATATCCACCATTAATCTGTGAACTTTAAAGCAAAAGGTGTATCATTTGTTTAAACATTATAAAAACTACACATTAAATTTCTATTCTGATATTTCAAGCTTGTACTCACATGAAAAACCAAAACCGAAACTGCCGCGAAAACTTACAAAATGGCGACCTGTCAGTTGCAGTTGGCGCCAAATTAAACGGTGTCGTATCATATCGCGCTTTGATCTCTTCGCTCCTGAGTGTTTGTTCAGAGTCTGTCTGTTTGTCTGGTTGAAAGGACCCCGTGAATGTGAGGGCACGTTTCTTTCAATAGGAGATTTATATCAGCCGAGATTTAGATCGTCACTATAGCGTCGCAATTTGTGGATAGTAGATACTCTGATAAACGGCGAGCGAGGGTTCAGAAGGCTTTTATATTTGTTTCTTATGTGTTTTCCTACATGTGTGGTGTGTATTGCGGAGTGACGATATGTTTTTGTTTTGGATCACAGTTTAAATATTATTTACTTAGTTTTGAATACAATACTACTTAGCTATTTGTTAGATTAAGGTTCTAGAGCTATGTTACAATATCTACTTGAAATTTAATATCTCCAACGTTTATGGGTTCCTATTAAAAGTTTTTCTGTAGGTATGATAAAACCTTTTAAGTATATACTTCAGAAATATTAAAATAATCCAGATAAACAACACATCAAGAAAAATATGACACCTTACACCACAACAGATCATATTGCGTGTAAACTAATATTTGACATAGCATTGTGATCTAAGGCATTGTGTTACGAACTTTCAATTATTTCATTAAGATTAATAATTGGTTACACTTCTGTCACTATAGGTAATATTTTATTATAAACAACTAGCTTGCCGCTCGCGGCTTCGCCCGTTTTATCTAAAACCTGAAAAAATGACATACTTAACCTCCCTCTAAAATTCATACCTACCTATTACAATTTTTGAAATGTGATTGTATGAGTAGATAGTATTTTGGTTGATAAAAAAAGTTATTTTACATAAAACTTCAACAAAATACGTAACTAATGCGATAATTTATTATGTCTAGCGTGTTCTACTTAATTCCAATGTTCCCGCATGTAATATCCACTTAAATTTTATGACACCTACATTACCTAGATTAAGGCTATGTGACTCACTTGGGACCTACTTCGGCTTAAGTTATTACTTAGGAATACTTAGCCGTAGTGGTTATTGACTATTAGTTATTCGTTTAAAATCTGAATTAAAAAATCTTTTTGTAACAAAAAAAACCGTGAGCCAAAGCTCACGGTTTTTTTTCTATGTGCGTTCGAATTTATGTAATAAAATATATTTCTGCATAGATACACACGAATTAAATTAGGTAAAAGTATACAAATTGAAGTATACAGATATATGTTAAGAAAAAATTCGTTATCATTAGCAAATTGATGTATTTTCTGGCTTCGTCCACGATTCGAAGAAGAAGAAGAAGAAGGAAATCGACGTTTGAAACGATATTTTAAAATAATTATATTTCACATGTATGTCATAGATTTCGCAGGGAAAATGTCTGTCTAAGGTCTGTCTATAAATAAAATCCTTTGCTACGGAGGCTTTTCCGCTATGTAAGGAACTGGAAAAACGACTCAATTATCTGTAAGTAGCTATCTATCTATAAAATACGAAATAATTATTGAATTGATTTTCACTTTAATGAAGATTGTCTTTTTGTAAAATTCTAAATAACAACAACTGTGTATAGTAAAATATCTACTTTTCATTCAGTTTTTATTATTTTATTACCATGTAAAAGGTGAGCACAACCCTGAATATGTGGGCTTAATGTAGATAAGCATATTACATGAAATGAAATCAGAATAAATATAATACGATAATCTAGAGAGATTGATTGTGTATTGCCTCGGAAACTAATGGTCTAAAGTATTCCAGATTTACAATGCGGCTGAAATTAGAATAGGCATTTTCTGATATATTGTGACTGAAAATGTCGATTAAATACTCTAAGGTTATTAAATTTTAAAGATAATCACAATTTAGTTAAAGGATCAATGTTTTAAATGTGTATTTTCTTCAATTTTCTTTTGGTCTTTTATAGTAGGTTAATTGTTATCTAGTTATTAGTGCAAATCATGAAGTTTTAAGATTTCAGGTTAAATTTTACTATTTAGCACGATTAGTTGTTGTCGTAAATTATTTTTAATGGGGGAATAATGTTGTTTTTATTAGTTTTAGTTGTAACACAGCTTTGTAATGCCACGTAGGTATGTACAATTGTACGTCGTTGTATAATTTTCGAATAGGTACCTATTTCAATACATACGGTATACATCCTCAAAATATGTATAACAAATACTTATTAGGTCGATGAATAATTTAGTTCATATTTTACATATTTTGCATACCTTTTAAAGTTTTAACCTACTAATACAGTAATTAATTCAGAAATTTATACTATTCCGCAACTAGGTACATTTAAACGATGCGATTATTGAAATGCATTAGCCAAATAGATTTGGGAAATTCACATAAATTTAACGAAAGGCCAAAATATTTGCACCCTTAACTCTAAAACCCATTAATTTTAACACCAAATGATGCGACACATTTAAGAGATTTCAATATCTTTCACAACAGAGTTAGATGCGACCGGAAGTGACGTGCGATGCGCGTGCGTTTCCTGCCGCGTGCAGCAAATGGCGGCTGGCTACTTCCGCCTGGGGTGCTTTCAGACGTATAAATTATCCTCGGGGATGCTCATTGTTTGCATTTGTACAATCATCCCGCGATTAGATATTCTCACGAGCAGAGCGGTGCGGTAAGATAATTTATAATCTTTTGTATAATTTTGAGGTTATAAACTTCTTGTTCTTTATGGTGTAAGTATTACAATATTTAGTTTGTAATGATAATAATTTATCCCTTGGATAAAATATTGACTTGTAATCATTTAATAGTACCTTAAGGACCATCTGTCACTTAAATAATTGATCCTTAAAGAACTTGACTTATAATATGACTTTACAGAAACTTTAGGATCATTTTTACTTCTCAACAATTTCATTAGGTACCTATTTATACGTACCTATAACGATAGGTTAGACTCTCTTTATCACATTTCTTACCAATAACAGTTCCTAGTTTTTACCTGATACAAATATACTTGTCACAACGTTGTGTAACAATAGACTACAGACTACATACCTGACTACATAAGTCCTCAAAAACGAGTCTTAAGCAAACGATTAGACGCATCGCGAGTTGCTACACGTCTACACAGCTATGTATTCCATTTCTCTGTAAACGTAAAAACCTGCAGCTCGTTTCAAAGAAACGTCTTCCACAGTAAAAACAGCACATTCTCTTAAGCTATAACCGTCACTTCGACGCATTAAGAAATATATTAGTCACGCGTCGTAGAACAAGTACCTAACATAATTTATAGCTGGAAAAAACTAAATTATGCATAATTGTATTATAATGTCAGATGTTGTTCTCGTTTAGTGATAATTTGCTTGTAATTAATTCTATCTGTATGAGGGCTATAAGGTATTGTTGGATTGTAATGGGCTTGTGAACGTGGCGTGATCGCAATTATATCTTAGTCATTTGATTTTTGAGCACTTGTGTTAGTTATTAGATAATTATAGGTAATATGATTGTAAAGAATGTTAGGAATAAAGTATGGAAGGGAAAAATATTAAAGTATGTTACTTTCATTTGGTCATTTACAATACGCATTTTGAACAAGATGTAAGTAAGTATCTATATTTTCGAATCATTTTAGTTATGTTATGGATCGATATCTTATATTTTTCTAGATCTGAACTCTTTCCCAGTAAGGTTTAATTAATGCAATTACAATGATGTTTTTATAATTCTATTGTGATCCTTTTCTGGAATGTTGTTGGAATGTCTGAAAACAATTACCTTGTTGGCTTGTTAGTAATCAATAAACGTTTTCAGGGACTTTAAGTACATAAATACTAAATAGCTTATTATTAATTAATTTTGTTTTTAAATATAATTAACTAGCTGTGCTCCGCGGTTTCACCCGCATTGCGTCGCTCCTGTTGGTCTTAGCGTGATGATATAATTATAACCTATAGCCTGCCTCGATAAATGCAACCGAATTTTTCAAATCAGACCAGTAGTTCCTCAGATTATCGCGTTCAAACAAACAAACAAACTCTTCAGCTTTATAATATTAGTAAAGATATAAATATGCATCGTTTAGGATATTTTATTGGTTTTATATTTCCAGAAGCTGAAACCCACTAGAGTGCATGTAAAAAGAAGCATTTATTATCTCTGTAGTCTTTACCTACTGATTACTGAATTTCATTAAAATCCAATGAATTGGTTTTGCGCAAAAAAGTACCAAACATCCATTCATTATAATCAACATCATCAAAAAATATTTGAAAAATCTGTTGATTAAAAAAAAAATAATCCATACTAATATTATATAAATGCGAAAGTAACTCTGTCTGTCTGTCTGTTACTCAATCACGCCTTAACTACTGAACCAATTTGCATGATATTTGGTATAGAGATATTTTGATACCCGAGAAAGGACATAGGCCACTTTTTATTGCAAAATATGTACAATAATATTATGTAGTAGTTAATAATATCAAATCTTTTTTATTTCTTACTTTTCCATTTTTGAAGTCGGTTGTTTTTAACGCAGTTATTTTTATTTAATACTTTTTAGTGTATTTTTCAACACGAATCAAACGAGCCCAAACTCGATAAAGTTGAGTCAATATATTACTGAGTTCCTATGGCCACCTTCCGATTCCATCATCAAATCAGGTTCATGTCATGATAATGTTTCATCGCTATCAAATTTACACACGTATACAAAATTTCAGCTCAATCGGTTACCGGGAAGTGAATCAAAGTTACTTAATTGCTACATATCAACTTAGTCATCGAGTACAGACAAAAATGCTCATAAAATAAAAACTACTGGACCTATCCGAAAAAAAAAATTATGGGACCAATTCGACACCATCCCGCATCGAACAAAAAAAGAATAACGTAAATCGGTTCAGAAACCTCGGATTAATCGGTGTACATACATAAAAAAAAAAATATACCGGCCGAATTGATAACCGCATAAAATCGCATGGAGAGCTTAATTTTCATTAAAGGCTCTAATCGCACGGAAAGCTAAATTTTCACAAAAAAGCTCTAATCGCACGGAGAGCTTAATTTTTACAAAAAACTAATCGCACGGAGCTTTATTTTCACAAAAAACTCTCATCGCACGGAGAGCTTAATTTTTCTCATTAAGCTCTAATCGCACGGAGAACTTAATTTTCACAAAAAGCTCTAATCGCATGGAGAGCTTAATTTTCACAAAAAGCTCTAATCGCACGGAGAGCTTAATTTTCACAAAAAAGCTCTAATCGCACGGAGAGCTCAATTTTCACAAAAAAACTAATCGCACGGAGAGCTTTATTTTCACAAAAAACTCTCATCGCACGGAGAGCTTAATTTTTCTCATTAAGCTCTAATCGCACGGAGAGCTTAATTTTCACAAAAAGTTCTAATCGCATGGAGA
>CAJQZN010019750.1:0-19376 GCA_907164685.1 Colias eurytheme | reverse complement strand
CTACGGAACCCTTTGTGCGCGAGCCCGACTCGCACTTGGCCGGTTTTTCATAATACAATACGGATAATATCAAGGAAGATTGTCAAGGAAAATCCCTTATCCCTTACAAGACGGATGGGCTGGGTCCTTGAAACAACCAAAAATGTATAACAAAGAATGATAGCTACATTACAATATGTATAACGGAAGCCAGCTCTTAATCCGAAATGTCAAGATTCTCTCCATCACGAAAAAAGCTAATTTATTTATTCCCGAGCACGGTTCAGGACAGACTGATACAAAAACAAATCGAGTTACTTTGTATCTCGAAGTTAATAGACTATTAACTTTATATTGGCTTTGCTTGAACGTCCCTTGACAATTTGATCCGGTCCAGTTAATTAATAACGTAAACTCATGAACGCTTCAATACGTTTTCTAACAATAGAAATATATTCACGTCACTGATAACACAATGGATAGTATAATCCGAATTTAACTAACATAACAATGAATTATTATCAATCATCCGACTACGTGAGGTGCGTAGTTGTTAAAATATACCTACTTACGTTTTAGTAATATAGGAATACTAGCTTACCGCCCGCGGCTTCGCCCGCTTTGTCTAAAACCTAATAAATTAAATACTAAAACCTTCATCTTGAATCACTCTATTTATTAAAAAAAACCGCATCAAAATCCGTTGCGTAGTTTTAAAGATTTAAGCATACAAAGGGACATAGGGACATAGGGACAGAGAAAGCGACTTTGTTTTATACAGTATACTATACTATATACTATACTATACTATACTATGTAGTGAGTAGTGATGATGATGATGAATTAACAGATAATAATCTAGCCTCAAACTATGTAGTTAAAATAAAAATGGGAGCTCACCGATGCGATGGGAGCTTATAATGGGAACGTATATTTTTCAAATATTGATTAGATACTAACAATTCCATGAAATATCATTTTTCTCGGTACCTAATCGATAATAATTATATAAACTGTTATCTTGAAACGTAATGGACCTTACAGTAAATAAGTAAATGTAATGTAACAGTTAAGGTAGCTTTCGAGGATGTAGGCTTCGCTCTAAACCAGCACTT
This sequence comes from Colias eurytheme, assembly GCA_907164685.1. NCBI lineage: Eukaryota > Metazoa > Arthropoda > Insecta > Lepidoptera > Pieridae > Colias > Colias eurytheme. Next base: position 18,282 of record CAJQZN010019750.1, on the reverse strand, counting down.
AAAATATGAGGAACAATTACCATATTGACGGAATACCTAATCGAATTCAGAAATTCTAAATACTTCCGATTTAGAATCCTTGTATTCAGCGAAAATTACATCCATTTATCAATGTCCGCTGCAATTACAAAACGCAATAAATATAATGAATTTTTTATTATTCCCTAATCCCTTCCTGCAGGTATATTATTAGCTCTCGCATAAAGGGTTACATTTTCAGCTATAACCACGTTACCGCACCTTTATCGAACGCTTTGCGTATGCAGGAACCAACTACATAATGGAATTTACTCCGACGTGAGCGATGAACGTATTTTCGGATACATTTCCACGAACATACGAAAATACGTCCTATTTGCATGAGCTAAAAGCTGAAATTGGCACAAATTGCCCTCATTAATCCAGGATTAGTTAACCCTCGCTATTAAACTTTAACTCCTACCTAAATTCAATTTTCCTAATTCGTAACGACGTAATTTACAAAGTTGTTCATAAATCGTTGGCTCATGTGTAATTATGCGGTAAATTCGTTCTTTGTAACTTTCTGCAATTATTAAGGCATTTATTCACAAAAGCAAAAATGGCAATTATTTTTCCTATATTAATAATCAACGATAACCACTTATAACTATAACAGTCATTTAGTTCCGTGAGTTCCGTAGTTCGTAGCATATCTACGAGTATGTTGCATTTTCTTATTCTAACCTGTGGGCTGTGACTGTACTCATTAATGTACATAACTATATATTATTTATATCCAATAATAAATATTAAGTTACATCTGTTAATTAAAAGCTCGTTAAAAATCCGTTTGTGATAAGTATTTTCTACATTTTAACCTTTATTGATTCCATGAACAATGTATACATATGTACATGATACACTTAAGTGCAAAAAAAACATTTAATGAAAATTTGATTTTGAATTAGAATAAGGCAGTTTTTATTTATTCGTAAATACCTACTATTCCTAATGTGGTTTCCATTCCCACTTCACATATTACTCAATCCAACTTTCCACTCGCTATAAAACCGCAGCCTCAAAAAGTTCACGAGAACCGCGAATGCATTTGAAAGTGGCATCAAAATAGCACTCAACGAAGGTGTTAAAAGATAAAAATCTTCAATAGGGACTATTACTGTCTAACCCCCTTAAGCCCTTACGCTGGCGCACATACGTGGGAGCCGGGAGTTGGGACCGCATCACTTATTTCTATTTACGGCACACCCCTGTCATCTACCTGTCCTCGTATGAAAATAAAAGGGAACAGCTACATGCAAATGTCACCTCACTTGCTTTTGTTTACGCTAGTCTTGGCCGCTTCGTAGTGGATATGTTTGTGGTATAGGATGTAAGAGATGACGGTATTGCTTTTAGAAATGTTAGAGAAATATAAAATATCTACGATGTATATATCATACATATAAGATAGGATTTTTTCAATAATCATTGGTAATCATTCAACGTGAGAAACAAAATGACTACTTATCAACTTCTTCATGCACATGGGATATTTTATTTTACATTAATTTTAAACAATTTCTCCAATAAATTGAATAGTATGTGAATTCCCCTGCCTCTTGCTTTTAAAATTACTGTTCCTATTATGCAGGAGCGAGAATTCTAAAGCGTTGCGCACATTTATGAATGAGAGTTGTGGAATGTTGCGGATGTTAGAACATGCTTTGTACGAAATTCCCACCTTTGATCTTACCTTAGCTGGTTCGTGGTACAGGTGTGTGGTCGGAGGCGTAGGCGGTGGCGGGGGAGCCACAAGCGGAGCGGCGAGTGGAGCGGGAAGAGTCCCAGGAGACGTTCCATCTGTAGAATATCCCGTGCTGTACGCGCTTTCAGGCGACGACAGATGCGGCGGGGCTGGCAGGCCTGTAGTGGGAGGGGAGGGCTGCTTCGTTTGTTTCTGTTTACGTTTCTTTGCCCGCCCCAATTGCGCTTCCATCCATGACTTGAGCCGCGCGCCCAGCATGCCGCCGCCGGCACCTGCTGCAGAATAAATAACGAATTCAACCCTCTGCCAAAACAACCAGGACATGCATAGATAGCCTTTTTATAAGATTTCCTTTTGTGAAAATAGTTTTACAACAATAAGCGCTGAACTCAATACGCGAATTAAGGTATAATTGGCTTCCAATAAAACTGTCGCTGACAAATAACGTAACCAGAGTATAAATTAGCAATTAACATAAAAATTCGTCCAACAACCATCAACCGAGCTGTTAACCCCAGTCAGCTTTAAATGGAAAATAACTATCAAATCGATGAAGCCAATCCATCGCTTCATTGCTTCAGGCTGAATACATTACGGCTTTAACTTCGTTCGCTTTATGATTTTTAATTTCATCAACCACCAGGCTGATGAAATGACTGAGGGGATAAATAAGTTCTTTATTTTAAAAACTAGCGGTCCGCCCCGGCTTCGCCCGTGGTACATATTTATGTTTTCTCTACTAAGAACCATCCTCGTACTTCAAGGAATATAATAAAAAAAGAATTATCGAAATCGGTTCAGCCGTTCTCGAGTTATGCGCTTACCAACACATTTTGCGATTCATTTTTATATATAAGAAGATAATTTATGATAAATTAGAATAACAAACAATCTTCTTTATATTATGTGTGTATTTTAATGTACCCGGTTCATTTTATCTACATTCATTTTCCAAGTCGAAGTAAGAACAATATAGTCGCGATCTTGGAAATTTGTAGAGGGGTAAAAACATATTCACGCGCATAAAGGGCGCTTGTGAGAAATTATAAAAGGTTTTAGAGAAACTGTTATGTTAAACGAAGAACAAAAGCGGTACAATTTTTATGCCAACATCCGTTCCACTTTCCTCTTATCGAACCTTTTGAACTTAATAAAATGTGTAATAAAATGTTTTAGTGCGCTGTCACATGTCGTTCGTACCACGGATGAATTGTCGGCGACTCAAGGCAATCCCTCGCATAAAATTTAGTTTTATCGACAGTTTGTTCATGGCAATCTCGTTGATTTCGTGTACATGCGAAACAGAATTGATTTCATTCACTTGGAGTGCTCGAATGTAGTTCGAGAATAAAGGAAAATAAAATTGCTTCTTATTTCTATGCTCGAGAGAATCGGTTCCATCACATCGAAATGATTAAAGTCGGCCGCATTGATAGGCAACCGCGCTGATATTTCTTTATTAAAATGTTTCATAACAGTGCTTTATACTCCAAAATGAAGTAAGTGTTGTGATATATGCGTTATTTTCGGTTATGTGAACCAAACTAATTATGAAAAACCTTTTACGATATTTTATTATTTCTTTTTATTTCCTATGACTTGAGAGCAGGTTTTCGCATTAACCATTGTACCTACCATCAAATGTGCCTGAAAATATTTGCACAGCTATTGTCCGTTATTAATTTCCAGTTGAGAAGAATTTATGAACATGCGATAAAAGGGGTCGTTCTATAGAAAGGGCGAACATTTTAGGTCATTAAAAATATCATTATTTCCTAAGCGAGCGGGATACTTTCCCTTTGCAAGAAGACCTGACCCAAAAACTTTGTTATATCGCTGACCTGTAAAAACTTAAAAACAATGACTTCACGTTTAACATTTATGAGATTTGCAGATGAGTTCTTTGAAAAATATAAAATCATTATTGTCTATAATATACCTACATATTACAGCCCTACAACAAAAAAGGAGTGCTCTAAATATTGGGGCTGGCAATACATTCAGCAATTCATCGACAAAATACATAAATAATTTGGAAAATCCAAAAGTGCACGCCTCATAATTTTTTTTTAATAAATATTTATTAATTATTATTTTTGTTTATTTAATAACAATTAAACCACATCGAATCAGACCCTGAAAAATGAAAGGGTTCTATTCCTGAGCATACTCAAGCGTAAGAGAAAAAAAAAGACTCGATTAGTAAAGTATTTCGGTCGCTATCGTGTTAACAAGAAAAAGGATCCGCACATACAGACACACGGACGTCCAAGACAGAACTTTTTTAAACTGTTTTTTAACTAGTTTAAATAACAAAAATGACATCAAAAATATCATGAATGTTAAAAATAGTGTTTTTTCTTAATATGTGTGTCTGTGTGTATTATCTTACAAGTGCAATGTATGATACATAAAGACATTTTTAGTTTGAAAAATCAGATGTTTTGCGCGAAGTGACAGTAGTACCCACCTCAACGCTTCGCTTATGAGGCGTGCAATAAGAAGGAAATTAATTGAATACAAATTTGAATGTGAATTTCACTTACGACATTTAAGTATAAAAACATAATACAGAACGTTGCAAAAAGTATGTAAAAAGCTCCAACTCAGCGGTTTTTGGCAGCACAAATAAGGGCTGTCACATTAAGTAACACAATACTTCGTCTGCTTAATAAATGTCTCGAGTCTGACGGTTTGTCATTAGCTAGCTATACACAGCCATTGTCCGCCCGCACGGTTTTGTATTTCAGGAAAAACTGCCGATCGTAAAAGAGCTTCAAGACCCTTCGTCTTTATCAAAGGAATGTCGCATTCAAATTGAAATATTCCCCGCGACCCGATATAACTTCATTAATTTGTGTTTTCAAAGCGGAAATAATCAATGCTGACGTGTTTTCTTACGGGGATATCAAAGCATTCGTGTTATAGAGTCTAAGAATCAATAATTTTACCAATATTATAAGCATGTTAAATATGAAACCTGAAATTATTTTGTACATCAATCTTATTAAGTTGTATACAACTTAGAAGTTAGAATGTTGTTTTCTCATGTGAAAGTTTGGTTAAATTCGTACCACAACGTTGGGGCAATTTGGGCGAATGTACGAATTTTGGACGAATCAGGCATAGACGAGGCAAGCAGCATATTAATTAAACTGAATTGCCATAGGGCAGGTATTATTATATATTGTATGGGTAATAAATATATATACAACAGTTTTATTCTATTTAACATAAAATTTATTAAATTGTTTAAAAATTTAAATTATAGCTACAATTATTGTAGAACGTATAATTACAATGTAGCTTCAACTGCAGAACACGACTTTTTACAGTTTACTTCACATTAGCAGTATTAAAATGTTTAAATTAGTAAATTGAATAAAATCCTAAAATCAGTCTAAACACCAGGGGAAGAGTCCATTACGATTCAATATAATCAAAGTACTTATAACCAATACTCAATTTGCTGCACGCCGCGCCCATATCCATAACGTAAGCTCGTCACTTATTATTTCGACACCCTTGTACGCCGCGGCCGTGGAAAAGACGAATGAGAGTAGCTTATTCGGAAGGGAAAACTTACGGGATTTACCCAATATTAGCAATCTATTATCCGACCGCAAATACTTTCCGACGATGCTGAAAAGCTTATTTTATCGCCCTGTCAAGCAAATTGCTTTTATATAGCCTTTAGGTTTAATTATAACGTATTTTGTTGTTGTCAAAGGAACTGTTGATGTTGCAAGTTATTTTTTCTGTAAGCTATAACTTACTGTAAATATTATAAAAGTTGCGTTATATAGAAATTTAAATTTTTAGAATAACACATTCGCGCCACGCGCGGCTTTGCCGCTGCCTGAACTTTTATAATGAGTTGTAAAACACTCATTGTAAATGAGCTGTTGGCGTTCATCCAAAATGCCATCGATACAATGGACGAGGTTAACATCATGCAAATCTGCAAAACTAACTTTAACGAGAAGGAAATCAGCAGTGGCAAGGTTCTACTCTTCCAAACGCTAGACAAGATTGCCACGATGCCGTCCCGCCGCAGGAACGGGGGTGAAAAATGCATACAGGACATCATCAGCCTATTGAAGGTGACTGATCCCGATGACGTGCCCGATTTCGTCGCAAAAGAGTTGCATAAACTTCCACCGGTGGGATTCGACCACATCGATGTTACGAGGCTCCTTAAGGACATCACATTCCTTAAGGCGAGTCTGGCCGAGGTACACACCAAGTTGGAGGCCTCAGAGAAGACCATCTCCGATTTACGAGTCGAGTTAGCGACATATCGCGATGCGCATGCAATATGTAGGTCACCCGTGCCGTCATATGTGAATGCACGTCGCGGAGCGCAAAATGCATGCGTCGGCATTTTAACTGCTGATGTTGACGTGTCGCCGACCGCCGATGACCCGAGTGATGCCTCGCGCCCCGCTCCCGTTACCTCTCCCCCGGAGAAGACATCGCATGTCACGTTGCCAGCTGCTCCTCAACGTGACTACGCCGCCGCAGCCGCAAAAATGACTGCGACCCCCAAACCAACAAAAGGAGTAAACGCACCCGTGCGGAAAAGTTTACCTTCAAAAACGAAGGGAGTCGACGAGGATGGCTTCACAAAAGTCCAGAAGAAGAGGAAGCTGACTCGTCAGAACAAGTGTGGCACCGCAACGAGGGATCCAAACTTGCGGATGCGCGCAGAGGTGCCGACGACGCCGCTCTACGTGTCTCGTGTGCACTACTGTACCAAGACTGAAGATGTTGTCGAGTACTTGCATGCGAAGACAGGTTTGAGTCTGCGAGTGGAACGGCTGGAGTCTCGCCATAAAGTGAGCTTCAAGTCCTTCGTGGTGAGAGTACCGACCGCCAAGCTGAGCGTCTACATGGACGAAGGGTTTTGGCCGCAGGGAGTTGTGTTTCGCCGCTTCCGCGGACGGATACCCGGCCCCCCGGAATCGCGTCACACGCCGAGGACATAGCGTGTATTAATTTAGTTTAGTTTTAAATTATTATATGTATGTTAGTCTGTAAGGTATTTATTCTATGGGTCTGTACAATTTATTGTCTGTTACCTGAAATAAATGTTATAAATAAAAAAAAAAAAAAAAAAAATATATATGCATTTATGCGGCAGACACAATTAAGAGAAGTGCGAAAAGCAACAGAATAAAAATGAAAATATCCGTCGCGATGAAAAATGTAAAAAGTACGGAGTGTCCTTCCGTCTGTCTGCGATAAACTTAATATAACATAGAAGTATGTACTTTGGTCTAACGTCACGCTTATTCTTTGAAAGATAAAATAAAAATGAAGAGCACTTATATTTTAAGAATGGAAAGCTCCTCGTAGCAACAATGAAACACTCGAATCAAATTGTGAAATAAATCGCGTATTGCACGACGAATTTTACCCACAAAATATAAAATTACTTCGGGCTAAGTGCCATGACCTCTGAGACTTGACATGTTAAAAACAAGAGGCGGATGAAGACAGCGGGACTTAATTAATAAATCACGTATTCATTTATGCGAGAGATGGCTTGTAATGTGAGGAAAAACCCTATCTCGCAGAATATGAAATTATTTGATGTAGACGTATGTAAAAGTGACTTTTTACTTATATTGAATCCCTTATCTTTATTTGCATTTTATAACGTGTCTGTATTTTGATACGCTTGCATTTATATTCACCAAGATGATTGAATGTAGTATGTACTGTGTTATAAGCTTTTATGTATTACCATCCTATATTGTAAGCTAGATTTAATAGACAAATGATTAAAACAAAAATTAAACGACCATGTCCAAGAAGCGACATGTATTCAGAAATAATGTAGCCCAAACATGACTATAGACGTACTATATTATTATTAGTCTGTGACTATAGGTACTCGTTATAAAATACAGACACTTGTTTGCATTCAAACTTGAGCGTACAAGTTCATTAATATTTTAGACTAACAATTTCTGAATGAGTGCCAAAACAAAACTATCCAAGTTATAAAAGGCAACGACCTCAGCACTGTTACGGTCAAAGCTCTACTTATACCATTCCGAACGTTCTTCGTAATGTCTTAAGCCTATTACATAATGTGATATATGCTCACACATATATTTTACTTATTGAGATACTAGAAATTCATAATTTGATTAGACTTTTAGGCCAAGCCAAGCCTAATTATATTGAGCGGTGAGCCTAATTTAGATGTTGTGCAAAATTTATTATGGTCATTGATTAATCCTTTCTTAAGTACCTATTATTATCGGAAATTAGACGAATGAAGTTTATAATATATGAGAGAAATGGCTACAAAACACATTTGCGATGAGTATTAATTGAAAAAAAGAAATGTTGAGTGAAAATGCTGGGTAGAAAATGTCTGCTGCAGGGATATCAGGCTAATTACGTCGCATCTATTGACATCGCTCGTTGCTCGTTTTTATAGCAATTTCTGTAGTATAAAAGCAACTCGCAACAATTACTCTCTGCTGTCTATTACGATTACAGAAATAAGTTATTTTTAACTATAGTTTCTTTTAAAGCTATCTTCGCGATAAAAATGTTCTACTCGTACTTATGAAAAGGCGATTATCTTGTATACGTATATTACAATGTAAATACTAAGTTACAGCCGACCCCGTTTTACAATAATAAGATTAATCTAAATAACCATACTAGGTATACATATTTTGTTGACATGGCAATAACGAAACGTGTTATTTTTTTTAGAATCCCCTTTTTCTAGATGAGGTAACAAATACCTCAAACATTCATAACTGTGCTTTTAATCTGAATTCATACAACCCTTCAGGAGGGCTCACTTGGAAACATCTCACAGGGGCAGTGGGCTATCGAACGAACCGCTCATTTGTTGTGCGTTGAGAATACTGCCACTCAATCCACGTGAATCCAAACGTAAAGTTTTGAATTAAAAAGTATGTCTTGTCTTTAGTTTTGTTAGATTCTATTTTTAATAATGTTGGTTATTGTGTACTTACAGGGGCGCGTGGTGTGTAGTCGGTTGCAGAATGCGGGGGTGGTTTGGCATGCCGAGCGCGGACGGCGACACGCGGCGGTCGCCGGCAAAGCACTGACGCACGCACGCGCGCCCGCCCGCCCTATCTACGACGCTACGGGCTACGAAGCTACGATTTCCGCATTCACACAGTGTTTGTTGAAATTGCGTGAAAAATTGAATTCAATGTTTTTTTTTTTTTATTTTTTAGGATAAGTTATTCTAAATCCAGTGTGTTTCTTTATAAATTATATTAAAACAAGTCTATTAAAAACACAAACAGTTAGGTAATCGATAAAATGCATAAGTACATAAAATTTTGATCAATAAAATAGAAAATGTCGTCTTTTTCTTATTTAGCATATTGTTAGAAAATTATAATAGAATATGTAAAGATAGATTTTTGTACATAATTATTACAAAATACAAACCATTCAACAAAATGAAATAAAATTCTTACGAGCTATGAGCGCAAAGTTTATAGAACAAAAGTGAGCGCGATAGCATCACACTTCGGTGTACACGCGTCCCGGAGGTTGTATCTCAACTCTCGAGGCGGCTATTCTGCTAATGTCCGGGGGTTGATTTGACAATAAAAGTAAACGTTTATCCACCGCTGACTTCACGATTTTCACAAACTGTTTTTTGCTCTCATGTCGTTATTAAATCGGCTTCGATTTATCAAAATATTTTTATTACACTTTTTATTTTCATAATTCTAAACGATGCGATATGATTAAAAATAAATAAGTAATAATTTTTGTGTAGGTAGGTAAATGTAGTACACACTGACTACTGAGTAGGTATAAATTTACGTTGTCAATTACTTTTAATTATTATTTAATGCACTTACTACACTATAGGTAATATTATAAGAGTAAATATTTTGAAATATGCATCTATAGTAAGTATATACATATATTATACTTTGCTTAATCCGGAAGTTCCTTAGATAGATTTCTCAGCTGATGATTTTCACACACTCTGTCTAAAGGCGAGGGGCCTTAAGGATGTCAAATATAAATCTATACAAATATTATAAAGAGGAAAGGTTTGATTTTTTGTTTGTTTGTTTGTTTGTATGAATTGAATAGGCTCCGAAACTACTTGGCAGATTTGAAAAATTATTTCACTGTTGGAAAGCTACACCATTTCTTAGTGACATAGGCTAGGTTTTATCCCGGAAATCCCACGGGAACGGGAACTATGCGGGTTTTTTTTTGAAAACGCGGGCGAAGCCGCAGGCGGAATGCTAGTATTTAATAAATTAATGTATTTAAGAAATCAATTATTTGTTTTAAGATGTAAAATTAATTTTTTCAACTTACATTTTGCGTATTTTTTTTTTCGATATAAGTACCTAGATATGGAATTTCAATATGAAAAAAACATAAGTTTTTAAAAAATGTTAAGGCATAAATCCGAATGGTATTTTATTTCACTGTGAATAGGGGTGACCTAAAACATTCCAACAAGGAACTAATTGCAGTGTACAAAATACGAATAGGTTATACCTACATAATATATTGGGGTGGCCGATACAGGCCGCATTTGTTGATTCTTTTAAGCCTTTTCATACAACATTTTATTGTTTTATAGCGTCAAAGCTGATATTATAACAAAAATAATAATTTTAATATGGTATTCTTTAAAAAGAAAAAACTTCCAATGTGGTATTTAGAAATTAAAGACTACAGGATCCGATAAGAAAATAATGTTGCGCTATAGTTAGACGGCTAATAACTCAAGAACGGCTTAACAGATCTTAATTACTTTCTTTGTTGGACTTCTCTCCGATTTGATCAAGATTAGACCATACATCCACTTTAAAGTGCAATCGATAATAAGTGTTAAAATTCGAAAAATATCTACCCGGGCTGAGCCAGGTGCAAAAATGGAAATAAAAAAATAATTCCTAAAGATATACAGTCATATTTTTTACCTAACTAGAGGACCCTAAAAAATAAAACAAAACTAGGAACTTATTGCATTTCTGCTGGATTCAACATTCCAAATCACGAATGCTTTAACTAGTTCATCAGTCAGAGGAAATGAATTCATGTCCGGATCAAACTGTGTCTGCAACATCGTAATTTGAAACTATAATTTTTGTATCACAATGTTGAACTTTCTTGGAAATATCTTATTTATTAAGTTTTGTGATTATTTAAAACTACTTACCTATCTAAAATCCCTTTCCCTTCCCTCCCTATCATTGAGTTTCCGTGGTTAGAGAAGATCTGTGAACTAGGTATATGTATTAGAAAGAGAGAAGATTATTCAAATAGTGATCACTGATCACCATTTGAAAAACAAAATATTATTTTGGTCTGCCTATAGGACAATAAAAATAATAAATTCTATAGGCATAAAGTTTTTATTAAGTAGATAGCTTTGTAGCTTTGTACTTGCACTTATGGTAGCTTCAAATTAGAAGTAAAAATATATTTGGTGGAAAAGTTGTTTAATTTAATTAATTTGTGTTTTAGATCTTTCAATAAATGCTTCATTGTATTTAATATAAAACTTTTTTCTGATATTTTGAATATATGTACTTATACGAATAATCTTAATTGAAAAGGTAGACAAATTTGTTATCAACATTCATGTACACCTTTCTTTTTCAAGTACTAAGTTGTTCGGAAATTTAAATAGGTACTTATTTTTTGTAAGAAATGTAATTTTCATCACATGGCTACTTACATGGCTAGAGATCTGAGATATTATTTAAATTAAATTATTGCCATATAACATAATGTACCGCTTTGAGCATGTGACATTTGCATCAAAAAATTTTTTCCTGTCATTATGACAATGTCACTCGAATCAGAGTCATAGAAATCTTGTCAAAAAAGTTTGCCTTTTGATTTTCAAGGGAAAAGTAATATTTACAGTAAAGTTTTATTTAGTTGGTGAGTTAAAACTATCTGGATTGTGTTTTAATATAATTGAATTTTTTTTCCACGTCGAAAAATCATTCTTAAACAAAAGCTTTTAAAACTTTTTAGCATCTACAATGACGACCTGATTTGATTTGAATCACAATGAAAGTTATTAGTTGGGAGTAGGCGAGGTGTAAAAAAGAAAATAAAACATTTTGAGGTGAATGACTAGAATCTGAATGACGAAATGGCGGAAAATGGGCCATTTGTCGCAAAACCGGCTAGGGGGTGGCTTCACCCAGACTCTGTTTTGGCAAGCGATGGAATCACTTACGCAGTGCGGGTAAGACAACTGCATAATTTATGCATTCAATTCAGTGTTTAATTTTATTTGAGGTAATAACAATTTTATATTTATAGTACATAGGATGCATGGAAGTTATGACATCAATGAAGAAATTGGATTTTGAAACAAGATCACAAGTAGCCAAGTGAGTATTAACCAATTCCTATCTTTTCATGATTTCTCAAATAGAATATAAACTTTTACATGTGAATTTTGCAGAGAATGCATTGCCAGAGTGTGTGCAGCTGCAGGCTTAAGAACTGCAGATAAAAAGCGTCGTATATGCCAAGCGGCGGCGTGTGCGCTCGCTCCCAGGCCAAGGATGTCACATTCTGGTTCTAATGTGGCCCTCACAGTGTCGTCAAGAGCAATAACACTAGCTGCATTGGAAGGTGGTGAAACAATTGCTCGTCATGATATGCCACGAGTTTCATTTGCGTCCGGTGGAGATCAGGTTTGTTCATATATATTCTAAATGCTTATAGGTGGTAAGGACTTCACATACGTATATTCTTATACAACTTTCTGAAGTCATGTAGTTATCTGACAGTAAAAACATAAGGTTAATTGGGTCAATGATAGATCTGTGAGACATTGTCTATATGTTTTGTTCTTAGTTGATAAAAAACAAGATGTATTGTTCTTGTCTTGATCATGTTGTTCTATTCAGGATACAATGAATGTTGTAACAAATTTAGAATTTATTGGTATAAGGCATCTTAATTCAATAAAATGAGATGTGTATGATATGCTATCTTAATCTTCATTATGTCTAAAGATTTTCACATGTAAATTACAACAAAATTATCCTAAATAGTCCTAAAATATAATAGTAATCCTTAGTATCAGATAATCTTTTACTTGTCCATATTATCCTGTTTAATTAATAAAACAGCACTGCATTTCTTACCCTATAAGAGCAGATGATATTTAATAAAAGAAAAGAAATTAAGAAATATAACCAAGAATTGATAATTGATATACAAGCAGTTATCTTTGTATAATATCTAAAGAAATAACAGATAAACTGTTATGTTGTCAAACTCAAGAACTTATCTAGTCATTGTATTAAAATTTTTGCTAATAATATGTTTCTTAAACAGGACTCACTAGATTTTGTAGCATATGTGGCTAAATCAGCACCACCCACTGAATGGAGAGCTTGCTATGTGCTTGAATGTGGCGGGCGACTAGCTCAAGATGTTATAGCCACTATCGGACAAGCTTTTGAACTGAGATTCAAGGAGTTTCTCACTAAACCAAATTCGTAAGTGCAAGCCAAAAAAATTAGTTCTTTATATTCCCATATATGGTAATTTCCTCATATGATTCATGGAATTCTCAAAAAAAAAGTTAAAAAGAATTCCAATATATTATTGCAATGAGTCATGCATTGCTATGCATTGATCATCAATGATCAATAAATATCAGTCATGCATTTCTTAAAAAATATCCTATGATTAGAATAAATTAGGGACATATTCATTATTTAAATAAATGTGGTTTGTATGTGTGTAGATGTAATCAACCGTTTAAGACTTAAGTCATCTCTTTAGTAAATGGTGGACCAAAAGTTATAACAATACTTTTTCTATAGTTGTTTGCTGAGGGGCGTTCGCATGTTTCTCTATCTGCCTCACTCTCTCTCATAGAAAACCAGCCAGTTACTTTACTAACTTCGTTCCATTCGGATGTGCCTTGACACTTCACAACTACACTAATAAGTAATTACTCTTATCATAAAGTCATACCCAATTAACAGGATAAACATAAACGGCTCTCGCGCGCTGAGCACGGTAGCGAGTGACGTCACATGCCTAGAGGACAGAGAGTACTACAACGACATGCCGGACAAGATCCCGCCCGAGCCGGTGCCGCCGATATCGCAGCATAGACACCCACCACCCCCGCCACTAGCCTCGTTGGCGCCTATATCCTCGTGAGTTCATTGTTTTTGACGTGACAACGTCTTATAATTCGATAGAGCCGGCTGCACGCACGAAAAAGCATGACTCATGCGGCGTTACCTCGCTCTGAGACGTTCCATGTTAATCCGTCAGTCCTCGGATAAAATCTATTGTGTCTCGGCCCGATCGGGCCGCTCGGTGGTCAATGGGTTAAGGCTTGATGTGCAAGCGAGAGCGCGAAACGAGCGACAAAGAAGCACAATCGGACGTTGTCACGTTCAACTATCGTCAGTAAACCGTATTTACAGACAACCAATTTTTTTTATTATTAACTCGTATATAATACTAGCTGCGCTCCGCGTGGTACCGCTTCTGTTGGTCTTAGCGTGATTATATATAGCCTATAAGCCTTCTTCGATAAATGGGCTATCCAACACTGAAAGAATTTTTCAAATCGGTCAAGTAGTTCCTGAGAATAGCGCGTTCAAACAAACAAACTCTTCAGCTTTATAATATTAGTATAGATTTGTAACTAACATAGTTTTTATTCAGTTTACAAATGATATGGGTAATGTACGTATTGAAATTGAATATGTGTAATTCATTTTATAATATAAACAAGGAATGAGGATAATATTATGTTTGTATTGATAAATGTGATGTTCTGGATGTGTTGTGTTTGATACATAATAATATGTCGTGTTCTTACTTAAAAGTAATCTAATATAATACTTGTTATGCTTTCATGTGTTTATTTTAGTTGTGAAGAAAGTGTGCGACACTATGTAAACCAGACTCCGCCTCCCAGAACGCCGCCTACTGCACTACTACCCAACCATCACACAGATATTTTCGATATGCGTAAGTATTGATTTAATAACACTAAATATTTAAGGAGTATTCAGAGTGTTTATGGGATAAATCCTTACTTTCAATCTATAAAATTTTTATCTTCTTTTATAGATTTCTAGCAGAAAACAAGTATTTTTTCAAATTGTTTATTACTTCCAATTTTAATAAACTGTACCAGATAGGTATAAAACACATTATAACAAACTAGCGGTCCGCCCCGGCTTCGCCCGTGGTACATATTTCGCTATAAAAGGTAGCCTATGTTCTTTCTCAGGGTCTAAAGATTATCTGTGCCAAATTTCATCAAAATTGGTCCTTTAGTTTATGCGTGAAAACCATACATACATACATACAAACCTTTCCTCTTTATAATATACTAGTGGTTCGCCCCGGCTTCGCCCGTGGTACATATTTAGTATCCTATGTCCTTCTCCTGGCTCTAAACTGCCTCCCTGCCAATTTTCAGCTAAATCAGTTTAGCGGTTCTTGATTATAAGTGGAGTTACTAACACGACTTTCTTTTATGTATATAGAAGTATATAGATAGTTATATATTGTCTATCTCGTTCCAGAACCGTTCACAGCGGCACCGATGACGTCATCGTCCCCGTCCCCCGCTACTTCCCCCGGCGCGCCAGAACCCGAGCCATTGGGGCCAAGTGCACAAGCAGCCCTGTTGGCACGTGAGCCCTGGTTCCATGGGGCTATATCGAGGAGTGCGGCAGAACGGGTAAGTGTAAAGTAAAGTGTGACGTCATCAAGCGAGTGAAAGTACACAGTTACTCAAATAATGTGGTAAAGCTGGTTCGCGATTTAATTTTTCGACACGGCGTAGTTTTGCGAATGAGTAACTTGTTTGACGTCACCGGAGCGTCTGAAGCCGAGCCATTAAGGCCAAGTGCACAAGCGACTCTTTTGGCTCGTGAGCCTTGGTTCCATAGCGCTATATCGAAAAGTGCGGCGGAACGGGTGAGTATAGTATGACGTCACAAAGCATGTTTTTTTTTTAAGTTAAGAGTTCGGGTGACGTTGCCGGCCCGCGAGCTCCGTTTCCATGGCGTCGTTAAGTGGGTGAGTGTCCTGTATGACGTCATCGGAGCGCCGTAGACCGAGCCACTGGTACCAAGCGCACAAGCTTCCCTTCTGGCTTGTGGATTCCGTACACTTATTTGAGTAACTGCAAAAAAATTGGCAACTCATACATAATCTCTGAAAATTTCAACTTATCATTACGCATTATTATATACGGCTGTGGTGACAGATGGACAGGCAGACAGATAGGCAGCAAAGTCTTAGTAATAGGGCCCTGTTTACCCCTTCGGATGAGGAACCCTATAAACGTCTGAATTAATTATAGAACAAGAAATATTATTTCTATTGTACATTTATGATAATATTATTCCATTTTCAGCTAGTAGTAGAGGACGGACAGTTCCTGGTGCGCGAGTCTAGCGCGTGCGCGGGACAGTTCGTGCTGACGGGCGCAAGGCGAGGTGCTCACAAGCATCTGTTGCTTGTGGATCCTAATGGCGTGGTGAGCATAACGCCTTTAGTATACCTACGCATTCGTATGCGGCAGCGAAACAACGAAAAAACTGTAAGTAGTGTGGCAGGTTTTCGCATATGATATGTCTCACTCTAGCACATAGATAGTTGCGTCTTTGTCAGTATTGTTTCGCAAGGACCTGCGAAACGGCCGTTACACAGACGCATACGTTTCGCTAGTGATGTTTCGCATCGCAAAGCGTCAGCTCGCGATCTGTCGGTGAGTGATTTTCGTACCATGGATGCCGAAAATACTGAATTATTTTTGCATTATATTCGAGATTATCCCGCAATTGGACACGCAGATTATAAAAATACTTACAAAAATTACGTCTGCACCTGCAGTCGTCGAAAATTACATTGGCATATCATTGCGAAAAAGTTGCGAAAACATTGCTGTGTACTAACGTTCCGCAGATATTTCGCTACGCAGTAATTCCGCAGAGACTCGCTGCCGCATACGAATGCGTAGGTGTACTAAAGGCGTACATACATACATACATACATATAACAGACAGTGTAGAGATGGAAATACGGACACTATACACACATGGATGCACACAGACGCATCTATGCACACGCATAGACAAACTCATACTTAAAACTGCAATTGTGGATGCTGTGTTATTTTTTTACACGAATTACACACAAATATATATAAACTGAATAAGCCAGTGGGTTATTTTATGTGGGTTTGTGTTACAAGAAAACGAAGAATATTAGATTTTAGAGAATCAGTTCGTGTCTATCTCATATTCACAACGACATGAATAAAAAATTTAAAATAAATTTTATTCATGTCGTCTTATATGTACTCTTTTCTCAATTCATCCTAAAATTAATAAAACATATTTTCAAAAATCAACTTTAATTTGAAAAATTCGAACAGGCACACAATTGTTTAAAATGCAAGTTGCAAAGCCAATTAAACTTATCAATGATTTCCAGGTACGAACCAAAGACCGCGTGTTCGAAAGTGTACCGCATTTAATAAAATACCACTGCACCAACGAGCTGCCCATAGTGTCTGCTGATTCAGCACTTTTGTTGCGTAAACCCGTTCTGCGATCTACATAAATGTTATAAACTTATAAATATAGAACGAAATATAATCGATATAATTATACTGGGCAGAGAAGACAATATGACTTGAAAATTATGCGTGTATGTATTGTTGAACCAAAGAAAGTTTAAAAAACTTAAGTGACTGAAATTGAAAAACTGATTCTAAATCTATGCATGCGTGTGTCTATATTTCTTCATTTTTTCTATTTGTTTCCTTATAAAATGGCAAAATATTTAAATTTGCTCAACTCAATGCATAAATACAAACTATAAGAATCATAACAAAGATGTCATAATATTGTCTTTTTTGCCCTGTAAATTAACTAAGAATTCACAAGGTACTAAAAGTGTTGTTTATACAATTTAACCTTTATTATAAAAGACATAAGGGTCAATGTAAAGTACTGTTATGCATTTAATTTAATAATATTCACGGAATATTAAACAGGTATTTTAAACTTGTATTGTACCATTTTTTAAGCTATTGTATAGCTTTTATCTCAGACTTTGAGCGCGGCGACCGAATGTAAAAATTCCGTAACGAAAAAACCTAACACCCCCCACTCCAACCGGCACAGCGATGCAATGCTATGCAATAGCTTTACCGCGGCTGTCTTCGAGTGCCACATGTATTTTTCCACAGAATCGATCGCGACAAATCGTATTTAAAATGTATGTAATTTTACATATAATATTTAGAAAAATAAAGTAAAAGATCGTGCGTTCACTGTGTAATTAATTTCACTGAAATATTTACACAAATGTGCAACTTTAAGAAATAGCTATATGAAAATTGTATGAAACTTTAGTAGATTCATAAGTGGGATGATTTTTTTTTTAATACTTTGTTTTGTATTCCGTGATGAAACATATACATTTTATATTCTTTGACGTGTAGATAGTATATTATTATGTTCCCTTACAATATTAATGTA
>CAJQZN010019746.1:0-12943 GCA_907164685.1 Colias eurytheme | reverse complement strand
CTACTCCCCATAACCCGTTGGTCCACTACTTACGGGACACCCTGTATTATCCAAGCATTGAAAAATCGGTCCTAAATAAATAGTTTTTCAATATCCTTAGATAATAATATACCTATACAATAAATTTAAATCAATGTTTTCAGGAAAGTCGTTTAAATTTAAATAATCAATCTTCCTGATAAATTGAATAACGAGGAACAAACTCAAAAATTGTTTCTATCTAAAAACAATGTTGTATTCAGATATTGGTCGTATTCCAACAAAACATTATGAGATAATTGAGTAATGTTTTGACCTTAATGTTTACTGGAGTTTCGAGTTCTCTGAATTAATCCTTTTCAAATCAGAAACAGCTGTCGTAGAGCGATAATTGGCTTCCTTGTTAAATAAACTGTTTATAGGCAATTGTGCGTCTTTATAAAGGTAGGAATCGAGAAGAAGGAAAAGTGAAGAATTGAATTGCTTGTTGCTTTATCATTTTTATTGGAATGTTGAAATTAGTATCTTCTAGTGTTTGATTTTACGCCAGTATTATACATTTAGAAATTAAAGACTTTTTAACGGATTTTAAACGCGATTTAATCATTATATTATTTTCCCGACGTTTCGAACACTTTACAGCGAGCTTGGTCACGGGGAGACTGTCTGAATTAATTTGAAAGACTGAATGAATAAATCGCGTTTAAAATCCGTTAAAAAGTCTTTAATTTCTAAATGTTGAAATTGTTACCATCAAAACGTAAGGATTTTTAAGAAAAGAGTGAATAGGCTCTGGCCTCTCTGATCAGGCATGCTAACCAAGTGGACCGCATCTGCGCTTAACATCAGGCGAGATCGCGATCAAATGCCTGAACAGTTTTTGAATAAAAAAAAAAATATTGTTGGTGTCTAGAAAAATATCATTCATATTCTATCCGCACAATAAAAAATTAATAACAACTGTCTGATAGTTGTTTTGTGTATTGTTGACAATTTTATTTTCTATATGCATTTTTGTTATCTTTAAGTAGAATAAAGTATTTATAAATATAAATAAATATATATTATGGTTATATCCATATGCTCATGCATAATTTATTTATTAATTCAACTATTTAAACATATATTGTTTTCTATCCAGAGATGAACAATACCGCCCAGGCCAAGTATTCTCGGTAAACGCACAAGAGTTGTTAGAACTACAACCGGAGAGAAAAGCACCGCTATCCAGCAACCAGCAGTTGCAGCAGTTATACCATAACCCACAGCAGGAGCACAAGCAGAACTTGCAGCAGTTCTATTATATAGATCCTCAAGTTCAACGACAGGTAAGCCTTCTTGTAATGTTTGTTATCCAAGGCTAAAAACGAAGGAATATATAAATCCCATGAACTATCTAGGTATATCTCTATCTGATATTATCAAACTATACGAAGCAATAACTCTTATGAACTATCCTAAAACTTAAACAACTAAATCTAAGAATATATTCATACTGAGTGATATACTATTCTACCATTGAAGAAATTCTGTTGAAATTCAAATAGTGGATATAAAACTACTTAAACATATATATTTTTTTAATATCTATATCTATTATTAATATTATCTTTTGAATTCTTAGCAGATCGCCCCACCATCACACACAGTGATCGCAAGACCACACTATTCTTCCAATGGTGGAGAAGCTTCTGTTGGTGCCGCTTTATCTGTCAGTGACAATGGAGCCAATGCAGCAGCCGCGTACGACCAAGATCTGTTGGCATTGCTGAGTGCGGTGCAGAGACCTCAAGCATATACGCAAACGCAGGCTCCTCAAATCGTTACTCAGACTTCACCTCCGCAATATCAACAGGTATTTTTTTCTCAAATCAATAAATATCATACGTAATAGTTATAAACTAAACATAACTGGAAAATCAAAGAATATTATGGGTTTAATTAAGCTCTTTTTATACTTTAAATTCTAACTTAAACTATAGGTTATGGGAATTGTGATTAAAATGATGCATAAATTATTTTTACAGATCGAACAATACATCACCAAACCAAGCAAAAAGCCAACAAAGCTACGCCCCAAAATCCACGTCACACCGCAACCGACAGTGGCTCCTCAACAGTACTTAATAGAAACAACAAATGTTCAACAGCAACAAGCCAACCAGCAACAAGCCCAACAGCAACTAGTTCAACAACAACAGCAATACCGTCAAATTCAGCAAAACCAACGCATTCCACAAACTCTTCGTTACGTGACCATACAACCAGCGCAGTCATCGGTTCAACAACCTTTGTACGAACGTCCTGAAGCACAAGGTCTCAAAGTTGTACCAGCACCAAAGTTGCAAAATTTAAGTCCCCTCTATCGTGTTGCTCCACAATATCAACAACAAGAAGCAACCCCAAAACAGTTTAGAATTTTGGACACGCCAAGAGCACTGTTAAGGCAAGAGCAACCTCGTATTCTATCAAATGAAAGGCCTGTCACATATCTGAAACGTTTCCCTGAACCAGAAAAGGTTCAAGCTATTCAAGAAAACCTGTCTGCTGCCCAACGACCAGTGCAAATTGCCGATCAATATTATTATCGACCAGTCTATCGACAAAACGAAGCGCGTAGATACGAAATACCTGCTCAGGCGATAAAAGAGCCTCCGCGAGCTATCGAGGCGACAAAGACTCCCCTATCTGCTATTTACGTGAGCAAAAATATTGCACCCAAGAAAGTCCTTCGTCCAGTAGTAAGGATAGATCAGTCTAGGGAACAACAGTACAGGGAGCAGCCTTACAGGATAGAACAAGCATCGAGTTCGGAGCAAGTAAATATTGAACGGCAGAATCAGAATTTGGATGAGCAAAGATCGCAGTTGCCTCCTCCAAGGAATAACAAAGCGTATACTCCTGAAGAGTTCGAAGCTTTGGTAGCGGCTGGGTACTCAGTAACGCCTATTCCAGTAGGGCAGTCACAAGAGCAGCCGCAACAAGCCCAATCCAGGTCTTTTGTGGAACCAATGTACCAACGTCGACCTTATTATACAAGACGTAACCAATACTTACCACTACGAGGAGATGAAGCACCTTGAACAATAAACTGCGATGTACATAAATTAGATATAATTGCTAGATATTAAATATTTTTACCATACATTATTCTTTCTTTTCTATATTCATCATGTGCGTAGAATAATGAGATATTAGTGCGTAGGGTAGTTTATATCCTTAAAGTATTGTCACAAAAATTCTCAAATGTATAGACGAATGGCTGAAATAACACAAATTGTTTGTAAGACCTTGCCCTCAAAGTCCTTGTAAAAAGAAAAAGAAAACTTTACCTTCAGTCGCTGAATAATAAAAATTCAAACATTAATTAATTTGATACACGAAATAATTGGTAAGACTGTATTAACAAAACATTAATTATTATTCATCATGGAAGTTGAGAATGTTTTGAAATTATATTTAACGTCGGACGAAAAGGAAAATAATAACCAAAATGCCAAACATGGCAAATTAGTTTGAGAAAAATCAATATCCATTAGGATTAACAGGAAGAAAATTAACTCATCGTTTTTATTGTAACGAATTGGCGTTTTAAATACGTCAAAAGGGAACGCCTAAGGAATCTATTGCTTTTTAGTCATATCCTACGCTTCAACGTCTCATGTCGAAATTAAATTACCTATTTAATTAATGGGATCGTTATTTATTATTAAACACTTTATGTTGAGGTAATTGTTTTGTTACTTCCATTACTCATAACATTATTATAAATTATAAAAAGTAGGATATTAGGTAGAGACCACATCATTTATTAAAAATATACCTATTTCACATTATAAATATACACGTTGTCTTAATTGGCAATAATAATTTCATCAAAAACATATAATTTAACACACACTTTACAGTCATTGCTCCCTTACATTAACTAAATGACTTTCCCAGCAGAAAATAAACGGAGCAAATCAAAGGAGGTCGGTGCAATAAACGTCAGAAACCTTTTAACTTGGTATGTTCGTTATTGATGCTGGGCACATGGTTACATACACTCGCCATAACAAATAACATTTCATATAAGAATAAAGACGAAAATTTTTACTTGAAATTTTGCTATCTCTGTAAATAAGTATGTACTTCGCCTCTATTTTAAGGAAAATGTATGTACGTCTACTTTATACAATCTACTCATTCATTTTCTTATAATATGTATATGTACATAAATTTGAAGATATTGTATATGAAACCTATTTTTTACATAATTAAATAAACAAATTAATAAACTAAAATAAGAACAAAAACCCGTACGACTCGAGCAATACATAATTCTTTATTAATATCAATTAATAAAGGAACTGGCTTCCATGTAATAAATTTACGCCCTAACAAGCAAAGATTACATGTCCACATTACAATAAATCGATTTAAAATAAAGTTAAAAAAGAATTTAATAAAAAGATAGATTGCATGTCGCCAGTTCGCCCCGTAATTGAATTTGCGACGTCCTCTCAAAGACACTAATGCAATTACTTTTATTACCTACGTCGACTCAAGAAAGCCGTGTGAAGTGGGAAATTAGCTCATCCGCTTTTTAATTCTTGTCTGCTATATGCCTTATTGTCTTAATTAGTGAAGCTATGTAGACTGCGCTACGTTTTTCTTAAAGATTAGATAGACACACACACACACACGCACATTATAACATTTAAAGCGAATAAAGTGAAGTCCCCTGTCCCCAAGTGGGGTAAGGGGCAGATGCATTATGCATACATCTGTTTCACTGAACGATTACCTTCAGGGACAAGTACCTTAGTGATCAGCCTTCTGTGTCCTGCCAAACCGAAACATTTTTTTTCTTCGTCTCCACTGGGAATCGAACCCAATTAGGGTATGAATAAATACATAACTCAAAAACATAAATTGCTCAAAATATACTTCAACACAAAATTCATTGTAATGTTTCTATTAATTTGACTATTATTGTAGAAGTATTATTTTAGCATACCTGATAAAACTCGCTCAAACAATTCCCAAATAGTTAAGACTTTAGCCTATCGTCCAGACCACAAACTTTCGCCGAAATTATTTCTTCAGCAAAAATACCGCGGATTAATCTTTCGCTCCCATTTCCCTTAAGATCTTAAAACTTTTCCATCAACTTTGCTTGTTAACCTAACAAACAGTTTCCAAGATATATTTGAGTAAGCAATAAGGTTTATTGATGGATTGCACATTTCTTAGAATTTCAACTTGTAATAATATACCTCTATATCGCTTTATAATAATGTTAGATGTTTACAAAGAATATGAATATGAAGTAAGAAATCGTAAGATCTTATGATTTTCGGTATCTATTTCAGGTTCTATATTATATAATACTTACCTATCTCAGTTGTAGTTGTTAATTTTAAAACTGCATTAATACATAAGTATAGTAAATTGACAGATGGATTCTCCGTAGGAAATGATTAGGCAAAAACACTAAATTAACACCTACAAAATGTACCACCGATACTACCTAATTACCTATGCTCCTAAAGTAAAATACAAAGATATATATCTACTGTAAAAGATAACTGTCCAACAACCTAATCACTCCCGTCATATGTTCTATACAGCTGTGTGATTAAAAACAAAAAGTTTTCTAGTTAACAAAACTGCTATATAAAGTGACACTGACAAAATGATTTATCGACCTTTAAACCCGAACCAGCAAAGTTGCTCAGTACCCGGGCATGTCATTATTTATCAAAGCGACGTGTATACAGATATAACTTCATATGAAAGACCACTAAAACTTTGTTTATGACCGCTGAAAGGCTTGTATGGTATGGCTTCTTTATGTACTTGTAGATTGAATGTAAATACATTTTTAATAACAAACACCACTTTTGGATTTTGTACAATACCTACAGGCTACAGACAGTAATATATGAAATGTAAATTGTGTACACCTGAGGAGACGGGCATTTCTGCGCCTACCTGTAAGTAAAATCAAAAGCTACGGATCCAAGCAAACCACTACGGTTTTGTGAATCATTTTCTAAATTCTCAAAAACACAAGCTATAGAATAAAAAATAAAATTCCTTAAATTGACATAAAACGTCTTATACAATCACAGAAACTCTCTCAGTAAAAAGTTTCTTGAAAAAGAAATAATATATAATTTGTCTAAAATTCTCACGACTACGGTAATCACATTACCTGGCTTTTAGGTTAATCAGGAACTTATTATTCAATTGGCGTCCTCGTAAAACAAATCGATCTAGAATCCTAAAATGAGATTATCTTAAATGTATTGGGAGCACGGTCAGCTGAATCCCGCAGGGCGGCGGCAATCCAGGAATTTAAAGCTTTTTACTTTTTATTTTATTACCTATAGGTAAGTATTACGTAAAGTAAATTAATTTTAGACTTAAAATTACAATGCTTTTATGTATTAGCTATACAAATCCTTAGATTTTTGTTGTATTCATATAATATTTCGTCCCCAAGAAGCGAAAACTCGTTTAACTAGATAGTCAAAATCGTATAGTAAGGTGGATGTACCACTAGTTGACCATTTAAGCGGTTTTATCTTTAGCTATATATAAAAAACGGGTTATTTGTTTTACGTTCAATGTTATTTTTGGGACACAGATAATTGAATACTCACTGTAACTATTGTTCTTAATATCAATTTGATAACTTTCAAAGGTTTTATGAAAACTACTCTGAAAGTTATTTCTGCTAAAAACACCATTACTTGACCACTGATCACCAATATCTGACCTCTATCTTACTCTAAAAGTTGACCATTTTAAAAAATGGACAAAATGTCCTTCTTCGAACATTAGTTTTGTTTAATAAATAAATATATTATTTAATAAATAAAGATAGGTTGATGAAATCAAACCACTTGGTCACGGAAATCAAGTGGACAACTCAAGGTTAATAATATTCTCGGCCCCGAAACCTGCTGACCATACTGGTCAACAATAGGCGAAAAATTGTTTTCGTTGCTCCAAAAGATAACCAGGCCGCTAAAAATCATGAAAAACTGTTCATGCCAAAAATGAAGCCGAAAGTCTATAACAGAATGGTTCAACATTATGCCTATAACAAGACATATAAAGAGTAATCGATTGCATTCAAGATAAATTAAGATTTCCCAATCAACTCCCGATAAAAAACTCTTAGTAAAAAATGTGATTACTTACGGGGCACCTACTTAATTACATCTTCGTGTTGAAAAAATGTCAATATTTCTGACCAATGGCAGCAAGGTTTGTTTTTATTTTATAGATGATGTTGCTTTATAGAAAAAACAATAAACTATCATCTGGGGCTGCCGTATTTTCTTAATTGGCGCGTATATTTGAATTTCGGTCATGTATTGGCGCTTGGTCAGCTAGTGGTACATTGACCCTACTATAATATATCTACTTATTTTTCTGAATATTTCAGGATACTTTATTAACACGACAGGCTACGACAAAATGAACCAATCACGTAAGTAATTATTAGTGCCTAATATTGCTAAATAGCATTTGCAATTTGTGTGAACATTAGCAAACTGATAGTAACTTTTATATTAGTAGTTGGTAGACTGATAGAAAAGAAAGTATTTAAATACACATTCATAATGGAATATGAATATTGGGCCACTACACACTGACATGTCATCCATCAATTTTACACGGACATTGACTGATATAACCCTCAGGAAGATAACTTTATATTCATGTATGTAACAGTATGAGGTAGGAAAATAAATCTGGTAGATAAACAGCATTCACAGTGACGTCATCTGAAGGCTGAAAGTGACTGCCCGACGCAGATGCTTGTCATATCCCTGTATAGATTTATTAGACTGGGGTAGAAGCCTTTGAAAATAATGAAAAGATAAAAAAATCGCAGTCGGATGAAACCCATTAGAAAAGGAGGGGAATATGATAAAAATGTAAGGAAAAATAAATTACGGTCAATCCGAGTTCGGGAAGCGGGAGGGGGGAGCTATTAAGAGAAAAAAATGGTTTCTCTCGATTTCCGACAAAACTACAAGTCCTATAGAAAAAAGTTCAATGGCAAAGTTGTAGGTAATTAAAAGTTCTACAACTTTTGTATTAACAATTTTTTCACATAACCTAAAAATTTAGGTGAAAAATTCAAAAAACCAAGTTTTTGGTCTTTTATTTCTATCTACTTCAAAATTTATTTTTTTTTCTACGAAATTGTGTTGAAACTCACTTTATTATGTCCCAAATACACTGTAATTTATTTGATTGAAAATATTTATTTTTTCGCCTTATTTTGAATTAATACCAAAAAAACAACCTAATTTTCAATCGAAAAGTCACCCGTCAAAATATCAGCTTTTTTCAAAAACTTGGGGTGCCTTTTATTCATTGAAATCTCTACTTTCATATGGTGTAAAAAAAAATAAACACCACCATAGTAAATGTTCTCAGGAAATGCATACAAACAGTGTGATAATGAGCTTTTACTAAATCAGGCACACTTCTTGAACTCTATATCTTCTCTTGTATCGGCTTTTCGGTAATATTTCAAAAGAAAAATAATTATCTGTTCTAAGTTTAATATTTTACAGCATATTCAAAAGCAAAATGATGTCGATAAAAACATTTCAGGTAGTTCGAGAAGTGTGCCTGATTTAGTAAAAGCTAATTTTCAGACTGTTTGTATGCATTTCCTGAGAACATTTACTATGGTGGTGTTTATTTTTTTTACACCATATGAAAGTAGAGATTTCAATGAATAAAAGGCACCCCAAGTTTTTGAAAAAAGCTGATATTTTGACGGGTGACTTTTCGATTGAAAATTAGGTTGTTTTTTTGGTATTCATTCAAAATAAGGCGAAAAAATAAATATTTTCAATCAAATAAATTACAGTGTATTTGGGACATAATAAAGTAAGTTTCCACCAAATTTCGTAGAAAAAAAATAAATTTTGAAGTAGATAGAAATAAAAGACCAAAAACTTGGTTTTTTGAATTTTTCACCTAAATTTTTAGGTTATGTGAAAAAATTGTGAATACAAAAGTTGTAGAACTTTTAATTACCTACAACTTTGCCATTGAACTTTTTTCTATAGGACTTGTAGTTGTGTCGGAAATCGAGAGAAACCATTTTTTTCTCTTAAAAGCTCCCCCCTCCCGCTTCCCGAACTCGGATTGACCGTAATTTATTTTTCCTTACATTTTTATCATATTCTCCTCCTTTTCTAATGGGTTTCATCCGACTGCGATTTTTTTTTGTTTCAAAAATTATCTACTCTAGTCTATATTTAATATTTTCTTTTAAAAAGCACATTAAATAATGTAAGAAAATATTAAAAACAATAGTAAAATGGTTTTGTTACAGGGAAATTGTGTTTCTTTTA
Organism: Colias eurytheme; assembly: GCA_907164685.1. Lineage (NCBI taxonomy): Eukaryota > Metazoa > Arthropoda > Insecta > Lepidoptera > Pieridae > Colias > Colias eurytheme. The sequence continues at coordinate 3,584 of CAJQZN010019746.1, read as the reverse complement.
TCGTAAACTAGCCGTAAACTCATACTTTACCACATGTAAGTATATTATGATATACTAGCTGTGCCCCGCGGTTTCACCTCCTGTTGGTCTAAGGGTGATGATATTATATAGCCTTTAACCTTCCTCGATCAATGGGCCCGCCCCGGCTTCGCCCGTGGTACCTCCATGTTTAAACTATCTCTCAAGTTGGATTGAACTGCACATGGTGTGAGAATTTTATTACAATCGGTTAAGTGGTTTAGGAGTCCATTGAGGACAAACATTGTAACACGAGATTTATGTATATTAAGATTAGTATAGATGTTACGGTATATTTCTCTTTAATATAATATAATCTTCTACACATAAGTATGGCCAGTGATATTTATCCATCCGAATTCCAAAATACGCTGACAAATGAAGGACGGGTACGGGTAATCCTAAAGGGGTAAAAGCTTTTCGTCCGACGAATGAAACCTTTTAAAATGGCTGTCATGCTGTTTGAAATTACGCGAATTAATAAATTTATGAATAAACGAGCCAAAAGCGAGTAAAAACATGAAAGTGTATAAATGTCGCAGTGCAAAATCTAAATGCTATCAAAATATCTCAATCAGCGATGAAAAAATAACAACATGAAAGCAATTTACACCTCGCACTGACTTAAATGTGACATATTGTGAGCATAGACTATAGAACTAAACGCAAACACAATTTATGCATTAAATCCCAGGTGCAGGATGTGTCTAGATAAGGCAGCTGCGAAGCTTTGTCTCCGCCAGACGTTGTATACGCATTATAGTTTATGGAGCATATTTCATGAAACTAAATATTTCAAGATATATTGTCGTTTATGCTTGTAAGTATTATATTATGAGTATACGATATGTTGACATGTGAGATATAGAGCACTAACTGTGCTTCGTGTGCATTCAATCCTTTAAAATGTTTCACTGTATTGATGTGAAGGAGTGTGCCTACAAAAATACTTCGCATCATTATAGCATAGTGGAAGTTTTATTTAAATCGGTTATCTTCTTGGACTAATTGCCGGTTTACACAGGTAGAGTAACTACTAACTACGTACGTGCTTAGTGCTTATCAGAAATACTAAGTTCCAATATGGGTAAGTAAGAAGTAACTGTTTAACACGAAGGCGCTAGTGCCTAGTAGGCTAGCCATAATACTTCAATTTATGAACAAAGTATTATCATAGCATAAATTATTTTACGCGAGAAGAATAATTTGGTAAGTTTTCTAGAAAAATATTAAAGTTAGGTAAAAAAAGGGCTCGAATCTCGAATACAGTCAACAAAGTCTATGTGAAAAAACTACTGAATCTTGACTAATAAATATGAATATATTTCCCATTAATCTACGTAAAAAAGGACCGAAAATAGTATTGTTTGCGAACAAACAAACGAAAGAAAACAATTCTGTATTCAGGTTGAAAATAGATAACGGGAGTGTCTGATACAAACTGAATGTAAACAAATAATTTCTTCGTAATAATTTTTGCATAAATTCTTTCTATTTACTGTTGTAAGCTCTCTTATATTTTTATAGAAGGTCAGAGAAGAAAAATTTTGCATAGTTCGTCACAATTACAAAGGATTATGGTCTCCTTACGCTTATATTTTTAGGTTTGGTACTCTGAGATTCAAATTATTGCTTAATTCATATTTGTAAATTAACTTGAACTCTATATTTAAAAAAACATCCCCACACTGCTTATATCAGTATATTTTCATTTTTATTAATTGTAAAGATTGCTATGCGTCGTTAGTATAATAAAATACATAACTCAGGTCGATATAGGTCACCCAAAAGTTGAAGTTTATATTTTAGACTTTAGACAAAAAACATCTCCACACTGCTTATATCAATACCTGTCCCACAGAATTCAGTATAACATTGTAGAGATTGCTATGCGTTGTTAATATAGGAAAATAACTGATCCATATAGGTCAACCAAAACTAAGCAAATGCTATCGCAAACGAGTTGTCTCTTTGACAAAGATTTATGGCATCAATATCGTATCTATTCTGGAATCACGCACGTAGGAGGACTTCTAGGAGGTGTTGAATGGAATACTAAAATTAGCCTAGTGATATCCTAAACGAGAAAGCTTGTAATAATAAGTACCGATATTAAATTTTGTGATGCTTTCACTCAAAAATAGCTGAGAGGATAATGTGCTGGATAAGCAGATAGGTATGCGGGTGTGATTTTGAGTGAAGCAACTATATAGTGTTATTAATCAGGAAAATGAAGGAAAAGTTACTTTATATACTTATTTCATTAATTATGTGCAAAGTAAGCTTTTATTGTTAAAAAATAACGAGGTATATTAAATGTTAAGACTCAGATATATTTTGGTGGTAACCCTTATTGAAAGGTCTGTTTATATTTTCAAATATAAAGTATCTTTTAAATATAAACCAGTCAAGTTATAATAACAATGTTTTCAGCCTTACTCCGCACTTTACGTGAAAAGGTTTGTACAACTCATATTATGAAGGGCTCTTATAATTTTCCATCGCAATTTTAACCAAGCTCTAAAGATCCAGGTTTTTCAATTGAAAAAATTGAAAATTTTTCGTAAATACCGTAAATTTTCATATAAAAAGAACAAGACCTATTTTTTTTTCGAAAAATTCAATATGGCGCTGTTTTTCTAAAAAGCAAACGAGAAAACTTTATCTTTATTCGATTATACATTAAACAGTATATTTTATAATGTATCGTATACTTAGATATCTACTATTTATTCTATAATATTACAGTTCTATGAAACAATTTAAAAAATAAAGCAGCAATTTTTCTATACAAATAACAAATTGCACCCTATAAAGGTGTAACAGTGAAAAATGATATATGTAAATACATAACACTAACCAGTTGCAAGGTATGACGTCACAACGTTGATCGATGACGTCACAAGACTAACCTACATCGCAGAACTTTGTTATCTATTTGCGGCTTACTGCCATTTCACGACGCGATTCAGTTTATCATGTTGATGTATTGTTGGGTTGTTGAGGAAGTGATTATGAGGAAGAGGAGGAGGAAGAGGAATTTTCACACACAAATTTTGGGGATGCGGATGAGGAAGAGGATATTTTTTTGAGGAAGAGGATGCGGATGAGGAAACGGAAGAGGAAGTGGATGAGGATGAGGATGATAGGAAATAGGCTATTTGACAGTATAAAAATAAATTACTTTTTTGTGTAATCCATATATATATAAGGTTTTTGAAGCGATTTAAATGAATAAATGATATAAATAATAACTTATTTATTTATAAATCGTCGAGAAAAAACATCATATATTTTAAAATTACCACGTGACCGAAAACATCCATGATTGGCTGCATCTGCCATGACGTCACAGCGGCGTAAATAACAAGAGATCCCAACGTTTATCACGTCGTTGATAATTTCGCTTTTGGTTTTGTTTCTTGTATAACTTATTTCTTGTGATTCAAGGTGTCTGTAATCAGTTTTGATCTTTATGTGTTATTTTTGTTTGTCATGGAACCTAATTTCGAAAAAGCAGATAGTAGAAATCTACCTAAAGTGAACGCTATAATGGTTGGCATGTT
>CAJQZN010019744.1:0-10152 GCA_907164685.1 Colias eurytheme | reverse complement strand
CCACAGAGAATGCGGTTGCCAGACTAAAAAACTGGCTGAATAAATTGCACCCTTTGACAAAAAAAACAACAATGTCTATGGTCTAGTCATGTGAAGGCCTCGGTCGTAAAAAGATCTTGATTTTTCATTTTCAAATGCAACACGATTTATATAAACTACAAAGAGAGGTTCGTGGTTAAATTGTAAAAACTTTAAAGCTATTTTAATTTTTTATATGACATAAAACCATGTTTGGCGAGACATAGCGTTGACCTCTTTATACGTACTGTCCCATTTAAAAGATAGCAATCCATTATTCTGAATTTCGTGCTTTTTTGACGGCAAAAAATAAACGACAACTCCACATAATGAGACTATTTTAATAATCGTGCTGCAAAACATTATGCAACTGTTTTTATTTAAGATCGTTAATTTGAATCTGGGCCTACGAATGCAGATAATAAATTGTTAATAAATAATATGTAGTGGCATTGAGCCGTGAGCGGCCGCAGCTGTGCCGGGTCAATATCCGTAACGATATGATCGCTTTATGCAATAATGTGACAACTATCAACTATATTAACTTCACTAAACTAAGTACGTTGAGATCTCTTAATAAAGTTATTCAATATAATTCGCGATTTTTCCTCAAGAAAAACTAATCACTACAATAAAATGCCAATGTTAATTATAATAAGCACTGGACATTGGAAAAATCAGATTAATCAGAAAGTGCTACTAACTAAAAGAAAACTGATTCGCTATTTTATACTTTTAAACTATTTAATTTGCGTCCAACGATCGACAATCAAAAATTTACATCTTGTTGAACATTTAAACTAATTCAAGTGTTCTACTTATATATTCAAAAACTTTTAATAAGCTTTGAGAGTAAGATCCGCCAGCAGCACGTGACAGAATGCCACCTCATCGCTATTCGTATTCCGTCACTGGTTGTGCAACCTGACCGTGAATTGCTGTGACCATAAGCTGACGCAATGGTTACATCCGTAAGTATGGAGTTATGTAGTCAATACTTCAGTTTGGTTAATGTAGATGTTAATGTCGTTCGAATTGCGACATGAATACGATTACATGAGATATATTTCCATTTTAAGTTTTTTTACCAAGCTTTATGCTTATGTATATTTATTGAGATTTGAGACGTGATTTTTCAAACCTATGATGTACGATTTTCCAGAAAGAAGCTTTGATTAAATTCATAAGAATGTGAGATATTAGAAAGTACCGTATCCTCATAATATTTAACTCTGTGCTACAATAAATTTCATATTCAAATCAAACTAATGAGTTTACAATATTACATAACAAAATACCCCCATTACAAATAATATAATTGCTCTCATGCTACGTTACTCTTAATTACAATTAACAATGTAGTTATTAACATTACGTATCATTTGTTTCAACGCCACAATCTGTCTGTACTCTGCAGGTCAGTTACAGAATACACTCAAGATGTCATGATTCATAGTCATAGCTATCGCGTGTAATAGCAGCCACAATTCAATGATCCTTCACCCAATAACTTAGAAGTGTTTCGATTTATAATCCTTAAAGAATTACTGTTCATTATATAATAAATAAGAAAAATAATGGTAGCTATCCTGATAAAATATTAGTTTTTGTCTTAAAAATTCATGTATATTTGAGATATTTAATTGACGTAATGATTTATGTTAATGGCAATATTAACAAGTTTATGTGTGAAAAGTCAATTGACCGATTCACAAAAGACAATAAAGATAAAATAATTAAAATCTTATTTTTTTTCCTCCAAAGCCTACTTCAGCTTTTTTGTCTTTGATAATTTATAACTGCTATAATCTTTCGGATTTTTGTAATTATTAAAAATCTTATTAAATACACTAATATTAAAACAGCCAACAATAACCTAACTAAATATTTTCCTGCTTATTAATAATCTAATTTTAACAATCTGTTTGCATTAATTACTTTGCTCAAGCCTGTAATTGGCTTAATCAAATCTATATTTGCAAGTTCAATGTCACAGGTTGCATACTCACATCCCGCCTTTCACTTTTGTCTGAAGTTCACGGTCATCCTTACTGGACGCTGCCTTCAACTGCCTTCGTAATACGAACTGAATGCACACACTTTCAAAATGTATCCTTCCAATAGATTGATTTTTCAAACTTTTTTTTAACTGTCAAAATTGTTTTCTATGGCTTATGAATATATGAATATGAATTTATTGTTTCTGGTAACTTTAGCTGTTACATAATATTTTAGGAATCTTATAATATAATATTTTGCATGATAAACTTTTTTCATCTATAAAACGAATATTATTCGTTTAATTAAATTTTATTTGAGGTTTGTGACGTAAATACACCTTTTATTTATGTAACAACTAGCGACCCGCCCCGGCTTCGCACGGGTGCAATGCTGATACTAAATACACTACAGAAAAATTGTGAACGTTGTATAGGTATAAAAATATAGCGGCCCGCTCCGGCCTCCGGCATCGCACGGGTATAAAATACATAGCCGGGCGGCCGCAAACGCTACGTCCTGCAATTTTTAAATCTGTAATATCTTCGAAAATATTCACTTAAATCATACGGTGTAAAGGGCCATATAGATCTATATTAAATGAACAATGTATCCATGGTATTTAATTGGTTAAGGATTAATGCTGTATTGGTTAAAATCGCTTCGAAAATTAGCCATTATTTGTCGTAAAAAGTAAATGACAAAAAAAAGTTATTGTGGGTTATCCATAAGAGATAGACATATACCATCGCGGACTTTTCTGTAGACCTTTTCAATGTGTATAATACTTAGTACATTATTTTGATAAAACTCGTAGGGTTCAGCCTGCGTTTGCAATGTAAGCGGAATAAATGTAATTTTTTACGACATCACATTAGAAACCTCAAAAATAAAAGTACTTCTCCACTACTTAATGGATCTTATTATACATATAAACCTTCCTCTTGAATCACTCTATCTATTAAAAAAAACCGCATCAAAATCCGTTGCGTAGTTTCAAAGATTTAAGCGTACAAAGGGACATAGGGACATAGGGACATAGGGACAGGGAAAGCGACTTTGTTTTATACTATGTAGTGATTTAAACTTTTTTTCTTCATTTAAAACCGGTTCCTTGTCCGAGTCAGCTTTGTTATAAGTACATATATGTATTTGCTAAATGCAATATTCCTTAGGAAATACCTTACTCTAGGTTTTCCTGAGAAATATTGCATACTTAATGTGTCTTTGTTATTTAAAAATATATGCATGATAAGTATATCTATAAATCAGTACTTTTTAACAAAAAGCTTAACTGTTCATGTGGCCAGAACATAGCAAGATTTAAATGGGACCACTGGAAGACACTAGCTTTGTAACGAAAAAAAGAATCATCGAAACGATTCAGTCAATCGAAAGTTCTAAGATCAACCACAAAAAAAAATACAGTCGATTTGAGTTTTTTTTAAGTCGATTGAGAAGTAATAAAACAAACTATAACGGAGCTTTTTAAATTTTAATAATAATCACTTAACAACAGCGCGTATTTTCCTATACATTTAATTTAAAATTAAATAAATATAAAAGGCTTATAATCTCATAAACCCGAGTGACTAAACAACAGACAAGTTGGAACAAAATTACGCGGAAGCTGGAGCTTAAACTGGGGCAAGTCCGGTTTATTTGCTGCGTAAGCCTCATTTATATTCATTCCTTTATTTAAACGCTATTTTTATTGTTTCATATGACAATGCTTTTAGGTTTATAATGACTCGTTTAGCTTTGTGTCATATGATAATGCATCCAAAAGAACTTGACGCGAAAAATAAATGATAAACGAAGGATTAAAAATTAGAATTGTGAACGAAAGCAAATAGAACAAAGCAAACAATTTTGAAATTGTTCTAATAAGAACTGTACAAAATGAAGATATATAGCCCATTCATTATTGTCTGTGATTTTTTGGCGGGAAAAAAGATTGAAAAACAACGCGGCTAAATTTATTTATCTCCTTATCTTCGCAGTGAAATGCGTGTGCGATTACGCATTATTTATTACATCCACTAGTTCTGTGATTACATCTATGGCAATTTCTTACGTTATTATTCTTTATAATAACTTCAAATCTTAATGCTACATACCATACGTTCATAACTTTCAACTGTCATTGTGTGTACACAACATTAAAGATTTATGACAAAAACTATCAATCGAATTCCTTTAATATCCGGGAGTGACAAAAACATGTCTCAGTGGCTTGCTGAATCATGATTATTACGGTAATGTAACATAATATTAATTATTATATGTACATACACATTGTATGTGTGTTTGACATAAAGTGATTGAATTTTAATTGTTGCCATATAAGCCGAGAAATGTAATAGAATGTACTCGATATTATAGACTTTTTATTATCTTTGTTGGAAATTAAGGGCTTTGTAATTTTTTAATAACTATTTGTAATGGTGTATTGTGTTCACATACCATATTATTTTATAATTAGATTACAATTATATCAATTTATAAATACATATTTTATAAAGAATAGAAAAAATACGAACACGAGGTGGAAACTCGAACCCGCATCCTTTCGCGGCTTTCCGGGGCGGATGCCTGACCAATTCAGTCACCCGCCAGAGCGATCGAATTTATTCTATTCTTTCAGTTTTATGTGTCTAAGGGACACACCGCGCGCCATCTATTGAGATGTTTAACAACCATCTCAACCAATATGAAACACTTTTCAGTGAATACAATATTGTAACGTTACAATAATGTTAGTAATAATTTATTTTTATTTCTATATCTATATCCGTATCTATCGTAGGCCTATCATTAGAAAATATTTATAAATCGCTTCAAAACTCGTAAACGGCTCGACCAATATGAAATTAATTAATTATCTTCATATCCTTATTAAAGAAAAGCTTCCAAGTATAAGCCGGTATCCTTTTCCCTACCATTCCCAATCCCTAATTCCCTCCATCAATCCCATCGTTTTCCCTTTTCCACTAAAGTTGGCAATCCACTTGCAGCAGTCATACGTATTTCCACTTACGATAATAAAAGGGCAACACATCAGCAAATGTTCATAGGCGGTTGCGAACCATCAACTCCTTTACCCAACTAGCACAAAAAAAACGTAAAAATAGAGAACCAGCAAATGTTCATAGGTAATGCTGGTTGCTATACCTACAGGGTATAATCGTTAAGTGTGCACATGCGATTTTTCCGTAAGTATTACAGATAACAAAAAACTTTAAACTGATATAGTAAAATGACCGTAATAAATTTTTAAAAATAAATCGAGAAAAATTATTAGAAAAATTATCTTTAAACCCTCCCATACATTAAGTATGAAATATGAATATCCCATATACATTTAATATGAAAGATTTTAGCTTTCTTTTTCTTTTTTGGTTTTCTGCTTTAATTACTTCGCAAATTTGAAGTGGCATTTTCCACGCTCTTTCCGGATATTTTCACGCATTTTCCGGATATTTTCCGGGGATTTTCTGAGCATTTTCCAGGCATTTTCCCACGCTTTTTTCGGACATTTCCACGCATTTTCCGGATATTTTCCAGACATTTCCCTGGCATTTTCCGGTTATTTTCCGGGATTTTCCTAGGCATTTTCCGGGATTTTCCTAGGCATTTTCCGGGAATTTCCCAGGCATTTTCCGGGAATCTTCCAGGCATTTTCCGGATATTTTCCGGACATTTTCACATTTTCCGGATATTTTCCAGACATTTTCACATTTTCCGGATATTTGGACATTTTCCGGATATTTTCCAGGGATTTTTCACGGTTTTTCCGGAAGTTTCCACGCATTTTCCGGATATTTTCCAGACATTTTCCGAGCATTTCCCAGGCATTTTCCGGATATTTTCCGGACATTTTCACGCATTTCCCGGATATTTTCCGGACATGTTCACGCATTTTCCGGATATTTTCCGGACATTTTCCCGCATTTTCCGGATATTTTCCGGACATTTTCACGCATTTTCCGGATATTTTCCAGGCATTTTCCACGGTTTTTCCGGAAATTTCCACGCATTTTCCGGCTATTTTCCAGACATTTTCCGAACATTTCCCAGGCATTTTCCGGATATTTTCCGGACATTTTCAGAAAAAGAAAGAAAGAAAGAAAGAAAGAAAAAATGTTTATTTAGCACCACACAATACAAACAGAAAACAAAATATAACAAAAATAAACCGAAAAAAAAGAAAATACATTAAAAAGGAAAGGCATTTTCCACGCTCCTCCCGGACATTTTCACGCACTTTCCGGATATTTTTATAATTCAACTTTCACGCATTTTCCGGATATTTTCCGGACATTTTCACGCATTTTCCGGATAGTTTCCGGACATTTACACGCATTTTCCGGATATTTTCCAGGCATTTTCCACGGTTTTTCCGGAAATTTCCACACATTTTCCGGATATTTTCCAGACTTTTCCGAGCATTTCCCAGGCATTTTCTGAGAATTTTCCGGGGATTTTCCGGATATTTTCCGGACATTTCCCTGGCATTTTTCGGGGATTTTCCAGGCATTTTCCACGCTCCTCCCGGACATTTTCACGCACTTTCCGGATATTTTCCAGGGACTTTCCCAGGCATTTTCCGGGGATTTTCCTAGCATTTCCCGGGGATTTTCCGGACATTTACAGGCTATGTCAGGGAAATGTCCGGAAAATGCCTGGAAAATATCTGGAAAATACCCGGAAAATGCGTGGAAATGCCTGGAAAATCCCTGGAAAATGCCTGAGAAATGTCCGGAAAATTCCCGGAAAATATCCGAAAAATGCGTGAAAATGTCCGGAAAAACGTTGAAAATGTCACTTCAAATTTCAAAACCAAAAAAAGAAAAAGAAAGCTAAAATCTTTCATATTAAATGTATATGGGATATTCATATTTTATACTTAAGACGATACACAAAAAAAAATCTACTGCTTGGCGGGCGGAGTCTAATAGCTCGCTATCGCGAACGCGGGTGTGCGCGAAGTCATTCTTGCAAACTCGCCGCGCTGCCGCTGGCCGACTCGGGACAAACATGTATGGAGTCGTCATACAGTTATAATATTCTAAATAAGTGAAAGTAGCGGGGAGAATCTCTTACACGTTGTGATAACTTTAGCACAAAAGATAGGTTTATCTATTGAGGAACGCGACATAGTGAACGTGCACAGACGAGGTACGCGGCGGCAAGCGGAAACCGACGGCGGAACGGCGCGCGCACGGCCCATAGTCGTACGTCTGACTCGCCGGCACCTGCGCGACGAACTGTTGCATGCGGCGCGCGTGCGCCGCGGCGCGGATACCGCTGGCACGGGGCTCGGTGGCGAGCCGCGACGATTTTACATAAACGAACATTTAACATATGCAAATCGGAATCTTTTCTATATAGCACGAGAAAAGCTTGGGGGTGAAAGAAATTGGCGTTTTATCTGGACGCGTGGCGGAAATATTTATGCCAGAAAAGATAGTAAATCTGTAAAAACTACTATAAAATCACAAGCTGATATCGACAGGGTTTTTTGTTTATAATATTGTTTGTATTATATAAACTCGAAGATTGTGTTAATTTTAAGTCTAGTTATACTATTATCACTACGCAATTTAATAACCAGTCGTACTCAGCGTTTATATTATGTTACGTTATAACCATTCGTCAAATGTATAAACCAAGCTTAACAAAAATATGCATATGTTATTATCATCCTTTTTCTTTATTCTATTTAAGTGCTAATTGGATGGTTACGTTCTCATTCACTAAATGTATGAAAATAAATTCACAACCAATGTTTTGGAATACTCATGCCTATAGCTTGTATTGTAACATGTATTTTAAATCTAATATTCACATATTATGTATTATTGTTAAGTTTCAAATTGAGTTGTTGAATTGTTTAAACACTTGCTTTCTACTGTTTATGGGACTTTTACTTTATAATTATTGTTTTTATATTATATTTCTCCTTATGTTGTACTGCTTACTTCATTTGAATTACACCCGCAAAACATTAACAAATAAAACTACACATTACAGTTTGATGCAAACTATATATTACAATACTAAAACACTGTTTCATAAAATAATACAATACAAAAAATCATTAAAAAATAATAAAATGAACGTAAAAATAATGCACACATCCATTATTCAGCTGCATAATATTATAATAATGTTTAGTACTACAGATCATGAAAATTTATTATTGTACTCATTTTCAATTTATGTTAAAAATAATAGAATTAAAATATTTAAGTATACTTTTCAACTGCATATTATATTATTGAAGTGTGTATTGTTGCTTCACAAATTTAAGGTCAGCATTTTATTCTTGTACACCATTCGATAGACAAATAAATAATAATATACAAAACGATTTGGACAACTTGCACACTCCGTCATGTATTACCATAAATAATCCTAACAACTTATCACAGAAAGTAATGATAAACACTAATTCTTTTACTATGGTTACAGTAAACATACGAAGTGTAAATCATAACCTAGACAGTTTTCTTGTATTTGTTGAAATGCTCAATGTGCGTATAGATGTAATGGTTTTGACTGAATGTTGGCTAGACAACACTAAACCTCCACCATCTCTTAATAATTATCAAGTATTTTCAACAAAACGATTTCTCAATAAAAATGACGGTATTGTAGTATACGTACGAAAGGGTATATCGGCAACGGCAACAGAACCAGATATTGAAGAAGGGAATTGTTTGGTTTTAGCTTTGCATGATAATTGTACCTTGATATGCTCGTATAGACCACCTTGCTTTTCCAATCCTACTAAATACATAGACTCACTGGATAACATATTAAAGAACACAAAATCTAAAACTATTATATTTACAGGTGACATAAACATAAATATTCTTTCTGGTGACATAACAACACATGGTGCTTATTATTTAAGTTTAATGGCATTTTATGGTTTACTACAAGGAATTGACAAACCTACAAGGGACAAGACATGTATCGATCATGTTATGATTAAGTCGCAGCTAAAATGGCAAACTGTTATTTTCGAACAATTGACGGATCACTCACCCATTCTATTAATAATAAATGACAGCAATATCTCAAAAGATGCTTCCATAATTTCTAAAACTAGGTTAAATTATAACATGATAAAGGAACAACTGTCCAAGGTAGATTGGAATGAATACTTTCAAATAACAGATACTAACGAAGCCGCTGTCTATTTAATATCTAAATTGCAGACAATTATCCAAAATAATAGCAAAACCTGTGTCGTACCCAATAGAAGGAAATGTCTTAAACCCTGGATCACCCTAGGACTTTTGAGGTCTATTAGAAAAAGAAACAAATTGCAAAAACAATGTAAAGCTAAACCTAATGACATAGAATTTAAAGATTATTTTCAAAGATATCGTAACACATGTAATTATTTAATAAAAACAGCTAAGAAACAGTATTATCAAAACCAATTTAGACAGAATGCAGGAAATATTAAAAATACATGGAATATAATAAAGGATGTATGCAATATTAATAAAACCACACCAATACCTGATAAGCTCTTAAAAACAAAAACATCTGCTAATGACTCGCTTAATGAAGTGAACAGATATTTTACTTCTATAGGTAGCGATTTAGCAAACAATACACTTAATATGTTGGGATGCACTGAGGGTTGTTTGGCTAAACAAGCTTCCTCTGTAGACGCCCCCCCTAATTCGTTCCTACTTTTACCGACAAACTGCAATGAGGTTCAAAGTGTAATAAATAGTTTAAAATCTTCCTGTGCTACAGGTTGGGATAATATATCTACCAATTTGCTAAAAGAAATTCAAAATCTAATCATTGAACCTATTACATACTTAATTAATCTTAGTTTTGAAAGTGCCGTTTTTCCAGACTCTTTTAAAAAAGCCATAGTATCTCCTATTTTTAAATCTGGTGACAAAAGTTTAGCCTGTAATTATAGACCAATTTCGCTTATATCTACATTTTCTAAAATAATTGAAAAAATTGTAAACAATAGATTGATAAAATACTTAACTAGATTTAAGATGCTCAGTTCACTGCAATATGGGTTCAGGATCGGTAAGTCTACAGAGGATGCTGTCTACAACTTAACATCAAAAATACGATCTTACCTGGACA
>CAJQZN010019731.1:0-11170 GCA_907164685.1 Colias eurytheme | reverse complement strand
GTGACAGTAGTACCCACCTCAACGCTTCGCTTATGAGGCGTGCAATAATAAAACACTAAAATATGAGTACATAATAATTTGATACAAATTTTCCTTCTAAACCTATTTTTTACGAGAGATGTAACCTTTCAAATATAGAGAAAAAATAATTGTTAATCATTGAGGTCCTGAACATTTATAAAATTAGAGAAGCATATTTTAAGAGTGTCTTAAAATCAAAATTAATTGTGATAATTTCTACATGATAAATTCTTATTTCTATTGCAATTTTTGTAATCCTTAGATCCACATGAACATACAGAGTGCTAATCTAATCGACTGCAACTAAGAAACCTTTACTGTTAGACTTATATTTAAACACTTTCTCCTTTCGCCGTGACTTCCAACATTTTGTCTCTTCTTTGGATAGAACATATTCTCCACTTACAACTATCGACTTTATCTGATCTGGAAAAATAAATATCATTTTTATCGTAAAAATAACATTCTATTTAAGCAATAATCAAAACTAAGGCCGCCTGTCCATCTGCAAGAAAACTTCCGCAAGAAATGTCTGACAGTCTGTCTGACAGTAGCTTTCAAGTTTAATCCCGCATTTCCACCTGCAAGCAGACTTGCAAGTTGCTGTCAGACAGACTGTCGGACATTTCTCACGGAAGTTTAAAAAGTAAATAAATAAATTAAACTAATCATTAATCAACTTTCTTTTTTAATATTTGCACACCCAATCAATGGGTAGAATGAATACTGCTGGCTCATAAGCCACATAATATTGTAATTAAAACATCTATAATTTGTAACTACATTCTTGTAAATAAATATAATTTGAATTTGAATTTATATAAATGAGAACTGCTGTCAGAAGTTCTACATTATTACAGTTGTTTTCTCATATTAAAAACACCAAAATTTAAATCATTCACATAAAAAGCATTATACATATTTTGATGATACTTGGCAGTTATGTAGCTTGTATACCAGAATAACTCAAGATATATACTTTATTTTGCCCATGGGTTATTACATACCTTCATCTATATCTTCCTTCACCTTTTTGTTTTGTTTAAGTTTTTTTGCTTCTTTATTGTGAGATTCTGTGTGTGTATCCTCTTCTTCATTACATGACAGGAAACCTTCAGAATCTTTGAACAGTTTGACCCCTCCTTTGATTTTTCTTTTGCTGAAAGGAGCAGTGTTAATATAGCAAAGATGACTTCTTATATTATTGTACAATACTAGCTGTGCTTTGCAGTTTCACCCGCGTGGCTCCGCTCCTGTTGGTCTTAACATAATGATATAGCATATAGCCTTCCTCGGTAAATGGGCTATCTAAGACCGAAAGTATTTTTCAAATCAGATCAGTAGTTCCTGAGATTAGCGCATTCAAACAAACAAAACTCTTCAGCTTTATAATATTAGTACAGATTTTATGGTAGTTATCTATAAAATGCATACTGAATTAAACTTACTGCTTTTTTGGTTCTATATCAACAAACTTAATGTTTTTGTTTATGATACTAGATATTTTATCGCCAATTTTCTTCTGTAGCTGCAAAGGTACCTTAACATCATTATAATGACTCGCTTCTTCTAAATAACGCTCCGATTTCTGGCTTATTTCTGAAATGTTGATAAATAGTAATAAATTTACATTCTGGAGTTACTGTACAATAAGATAAACAAAATTTTTAATACCTGTTGTGGGAATATTAGATTTAGATGTATTAACTTTTTGGTTAATTAAGTTTACAAAACTAGTATCTACCGCTTCTCTAAAGCGAGATAGATCTTCGCCTTCAGAAGAATCGGAGTCCGACATGGCAAGAGAAATTTAAACTCGAAATAAATATAAAAGTTCAAGTTTTGGTTTTCAAAACAAACATGCCGCACACACGTGAATTCGACACATTCAACTGTCAACTGTCAAGTTGACACTTGAAAGTTGACACCCTCAATAATCTTGATTATCACCCTGTGAAAACCTTAAAATAAAACAGTAGAATCACTTATGTTAAATATTCATATCCTCAAGATATCTATATAGTACAAGATATCTAATAGACTCTTGACCTCATTTCCTTCCCATTTTAATTGGCGTGATTTGTTTACTCAACAACTGCAAATAGACATATCTACGTGCCGTAAAAAAATAATAAAAAAAAAACATTCATATAATAGTTTTTCTGTCAATGTCAAAATCAGCTGGGGCTTGATCTTGTAAATTGTAATTTATTTCCCTGAGGTTAAAACTATAATGCGAAATTAAAATTAACTTGATTTGTTCATATGTTAAAGTGAAAACATATTTCCAATTGAGGCCGCACAATGACAGAACTAACAAAACCACCCGTTGATCAAAATCTAGTGAATTTCACACAGAAAAGCGATTATGACTCCCTAGCGAAGTATTTGGTTGGGAACATCTATCGATATCGCGAAAATATAATCATACCAAGAGTATTGGGCCCAGTTATTATTAAAACAAATGAAGAGAAAATGATTGAATCCACGATAGAGAGCTGCCCGTTTAAATCAGTGACCAGTTGTATTATAGGTTAGTATTTTGTTTGTTTTATTGATTGTGTATTTTCTATCGAAAAGCGCTAACTTTTGATTCAAGCAAGCAACATAGCAAGACTATAGTAACAAAGAATACATTAATCCATACTAATAATATAAATGCGAAAGTAACTCTGTCTGTCTGTCTGTTACTCAATCACGCCTAAACTACTGAACCAATTTTCATGAAATTTGGTATGGAGATATTTTGATACCCGAGAAAGGACATAGGCTACTTTTTATCCCGGGAAAATTATGTAATCCCGAAAATCCCACGAGAACGGAAACTATGCGGGTTTTTCTTTGACTGCGCGGGCGGAAACCTAGTATTTCAATATGTTATAGATTTTCTAGCTCTTATCTGCGCTGAGCTGAATTATTATAAAAGTTCTGTGTTTATTTATTACGATTCATTTCATTTTTAATTTGATATGTGACATGCATTTAAAGATTTAAGGGTTCATAATATTATAAAGGGAGGAACAGACAGCAACAGCAACTTTGTTTAATACTAAAAACAAACACCCAAAATATTTTTATTCATCAATAACCAATCTACATACAGAAATTGTAAGTTTAACAAAATTATCAATTAACAGGCTATGGTCTTGGTCTCGCGGTCGGTCTATTCACATCATCCCTAATGCCAAACATGACTGACCCGATGGCGCAACAGAACCAAACCGCGCGAGAGATACTCCGCGAGATGAAGACGTCCATGCTGAGTTACGCTAAGAACTTCGCTATACTCGGCGCTGTGTTCTCTGGTATCGAGTGTTGTATAGAAACCGCTAGAGGGAAGTCTGATTGGAGAAATGGGACGTACGCGGGGGGTGTGACTGGCGGACTTATTGGGTTGAGAGGTGAGTTATGTGCACATGCTGAATATTTTAAGGAAATTGTGTTACATAAAAACAGAAAGAATGTTTAATTGTGGTTTGTAAATAAAATATACCCTAGTTCTATTACACGAAAGTTAAAATTAACACAAAAATCAAATTAAAATTGATTTCCCCTATAGTATTGAACACTTAGAATAACGAAAATGATGCTAATATAATGTGCATGAATAAATGAATGAATGAATGAAAGCCTTTATTGCAAGAAATTTACAAGTAACAATTTAATAACTTAACTAGGTTTCTTCTGGGTATCTTGCTTGCCTTTCAACAAAAGTCTCCTATATAATGTGCATAAAATACATTAAAACCTGGATAAATCAAACAAGTTTATCATTACTCCCAGTTTTGACTTTAGTAATAAATATGAAAAAAATTAACGATGTCTCGTTTTTTGTTTTAGGTGGATTAAAAGCAGGCATATTTGGGGCAGCTGGTTTTGCTGCCTTTTCCACGGTTATCGACTACTATATGCATCAGCGATAGAATTATTCAATGTTGTTTTTAATGTAAATTATAAAGTATATTTAGTTGATTTTTTAATTGGTTTCATTGAGCTTTATGAGGGAAATCTGAATTTAAACTGAAATTAGGACTGTGTTAAAAGATAATTATAAGATAATTCGATTTTCGAATTTGTATTTGAATTTCGAACTTCGAACATGTTTCGAGTGTTGCTGCTATAAAAAATCACAGCCTTAAAAAAATAAAAACCTTGCAGAATTAATTTATAAAATACAGGTTAGGGTAATCAGCGGTAAATAGCTTGAGGTTTGAACTTCTATCCAGATTGAGAAAATGATATGAAATATTTTTCAATTTGAATGATGAATTAATGTCGCTCTAAAAAGCTTTCTTCTCAAAGATTTTTAGGATTTATAAAACATGACTTCTAAATAAAAATAGATTGTGGAGAGAAAATAGATTATTTGTTTCTTATTTTTTAATTAAATTAATAAATTATTTTTAAGCTAATCGTCTCATGTCAGAATGTAATCTGTGCCAGAATTTGTATAGTCTGTGGTATCTTTATTTTCACATGGCAACTTTAGCTTGTCAGTTGTGCTTCGCGGTCGATTAGAAAAAATTAAAAAAAAGATAACGACTAAAAACGGAAAATGCTGTGAGAAAGCAGCGCGTCTCATTTTGTATTAATATTTTAGAATTATGAATAAAATAGTGCATATTATATATTAGCACGTAACAGTTATATCGCAGTATATATATTCGTATACATTTTTATCGATTTAATACAGTGATTTGCACAATAAAACGAAATGAAGGATCCCTTTGTTAACGACTCGTGTATTGATTCGCCCGCAAGGGATAGTTTAAAAAATATAGATGGGTGTTACAGTAAAAACTTATTTAAGAATAAGCCCTTTATAAATTCCCGTCGTGCCTTACAATCCGGTGCGGAAAAAATATCAAAAACCTTCAAAAGCGTGAGAAATTCTTTCGGAAATCTGTCGCAGGTGAGTCCTAAATTTTAATAGTTTTTGTTTGATATTATGTAGATTATGAATGAACATGAGAAATTATTAAATAGAAAATTGTTAAAAGCATTGATAAATCTCGTTTTTGTGTCCTCAAACCTCATAATAAAAGATCGACTTTGCAGAACACAACGTGAATATTTTCATGAACGCATCTATTTTTCACAGCATTTCAGGTTGAGTGGTCGAAGGAGGCATCGTTTAGCTGAACCTATTTCACCTTGCAGGACACCTACTACTCCTGTTACCAAGAAAAAAATGGTACTTACCTATAATTATTTTTATGAAAAAAATAAGTACATACATAAGTATACATACATATATACATGTACATACATATATACTTAACTGATTAAGTATTTCAAATGACTAACTATATTTTTTTACAATTGTTACTTTATTTAAAGAAAAAAAATCTTTACAGCTTATCTTTTGAGCTTTATGTTACTTGTATTAATTATGAATAACATATTTTTCCAGCTATTTGGTCGCAGTCCAACCAAGCTGTACAGTCCCTTCGGCATCGAAACTCCAAGGAACAGAGACTTCAGGATCTCACCATACATGCCCAACACTCCCGAGCATGAGTAAGTTAAATAAATAATTCAATGATTTTGAATACACACCTCAAATTCTACATTAAGAAATCACGAGGATAATAAGACCATTTTTTGTTCAGGTGAAATCAGTTGACAAGCCAACTACCATTAAATTTTATTAGGAATTAAGGCGTTTCTTTTGAACATTTTAATAAATAAACCATAACAACATAATGTTTATAGACTACAAATCTGCATTACTTTTCGTCGCTATGCCCTTGATAACATAAAATACTAGCTGGCTCTGCTTCTGTTGGTCTTTGCGTATATAAAGCCTTCCTCGATAAATGGGCTATCCAACACCGAAAGAATTTTTCAAATCGGGCCAGTAGTTCTTGAGATTAGCGCGTTCAAACAAACAAACAAACATGTGGTGTCCACTGAAAATCAGTGGAGAATCTAAGTGTCTTATATGTCCTTAGATTCTCAAACCACTGAGCGGATATTATCCATTTTGTGCCGTTGTAACTAGTTATAAGTTAATTTTATTTATTTTTTATGTATTAATGTGCATCGGTACAAATAAATGTATTTTCTTTCTTTCAAACAAACTCTTCAGCTTAATAATATTAGTATAGATTAAAATAAGAGAAGGGGTATATTTTCTATTTTTTTTGTTCCAGAATGTCTCCAAAACGGCGTAAAGGCATTTCACAGTCGTGGCATCTGCTTGCTAAGAAGAGGCCTCGAGCACTCTTTCAATAACTCTGTATAACCACAGTATATAATTATAATACCAGTATAATATTATTATAATATAATATATTATATTATATCGCACAACCCACCGCTATGACAGCTTTTTGTCGAGTATTGTATGTGATTGGTGCTAAATGTGACTGACTGTTGTAGGGAATCAACCTTTTGCTATTTATGATTTAACTAGATTTCCGCCCGCGGCTTCGCCCGCGTTTTCAAAGGAAAACCCGCATAGTTCCCGTTCCCGTGGGATTTCCGGGATAAAACCTATCCTATAGTTCAGTAGTTCAGTAGTATTCATGTGAAAGAGTAACAAACACACACTCACAAACTTTCGCATTTATAATATTTATAAGCTAAATGTTTGTATATTATGATTGTTTATATGCAAAAATAATATACAAATTTGAAACAAACTACAGCTTTAAAGATCAATTCAAACTCAAACATTTATTTATTCATCTTTTTTTAAGTGCTTTGGAATCGTCAAAATACTTCAATAAATTATTTGATTTTGCCACTGGTTTGGTTAAATAATCAAAGCTATTTATTATTTACTTAAAAATTGTCAATAGTACTATTTATATAATACTAGCGGTCCGCCCCGGCTTTGCCCGTGGTACATGTTTATGTTTTCTCTCAAAACGAACCACCCTCGTGCTTCAAGGAATATTATAAAAAAAGTATTAACGAAATCAGTTCAGCCGTTCTCGAGTTATGCGCTTACCAATACATTTAGCAATTCATTTTTAACATTAATAGATCTTATAAATTATATACTAAAACCTTCCTCTTGAATCACTCTTTAAAAAAACTGCATCAAAATCTGTTGCGTACTTTTAAAGATTGAACCATACAAAGCGACTTAATTTTGTACTATGTAGTGATTATGAACATTTTTTCTCAATAAGGTTGATTCCTTACATCATGGAGCAGAAGCTCGGACTGCTTATATTCTATTGGTTTTAATATAAGGTTCTCATATCGTATCCTATTTTGATGCCTTGCTCAGTGATATTTATCTTTTAACTATATAATAGACATGCACAAAACCATAATGCTATAGAAACTTGTTTAATCTTGCAATATTATTT
The DNA here is from genome assembly GCA_907164685.1 of Colias eurytheme. NCBI lineage: Eukaryota > Metazoa > Arthropoda > Insecta > Lepidoptera > Pieridae > Colias > Colias eurytheme. Next base: position 3,824 of record CAJQZN010019731.1, on the reverse strand, counting down.
ATGTCATTTAAAGCTGGATGCTAAGAGAACTAAAATACACATTGAAAAGATTTACCTACCTAGAATATTATATGATATTTCACCATTAAAACTCAAACTCAAACATTTATTTATTCAATTAGACTTCTTCTAGAAGCACTTTTGAAACGTCATTAAGTACATATTTTTAACATTTACCACCGATTCGGAAAGCAGTATCTACGGAGAAAAATCGGCAAGAAACTCCATAGTTGCTCTATTTAATCATGTCAGTTTTACAATTTAATTTTACAAAATACATAATATGAACTGTCCTGTGGTTTTTACGCGACAACTCTCCATGGGTTTTTATCGTCCATATATTCCTTAATACTGTAATAGGCTCTCTGAACTAGTACATTTTTTATATAAGTTTTAATTTAGAACTAACTACTAAACTCTTTAATATTATGAGGAATTCTGTTGTAAAACCTTGACCCATAAATGAATTTTTAACTTTAGCTAGCCGGAAAAATGGCATTTCAATTTTATTTCTGTTTCTGTTTCTTGATGAGCCAAATTGAAAAAATGAAAAACTGTTAATGAGCCAAATTGTGATCTGTAGTTTAATAAATTAGTCCCACCCTACCAAAAACGAGTATTTTACGAAGTATGTATATGCTTTTTATATTTAAAGGGAATTATCACAAATTATTTATTTAAGTTCTCTTATTATCAGGCAAAACATACATTTTTTGCAAATGTAGTTATCTTCATATGGAAAAACTCTTATTATATCGAAATATTATGTATATTGTAATCTCTGATTATTCAAATTGTAAGGTTCCAACTTCCAATGAAAAATAGTAAACTTTGTAACAGTCAAAATAATAGCAGAATTATGTCTATAATAATAAGAGAGACTGATTGAAATCATCAATTTTAGTTTCATAAAACATTTCTTAAACAACTAACAATCATTTCTCGCCCCATAAAAAGGTTTTTGAGTAATTTTATAATTACTCTTATGATACATAATATATAAACTGACGTAGAAACAGTCTATGCGAAAAAACTATCCGCGTTATCTACATAAATATTCTACACACACAAACGTACTATTATACACATTCACATACTCCGTAGTGAGACAAAGATAGAATATACATTTACACTGTTAGCCGAAAAGAGATAGCAACTTATCCGTCTAAACGCAACCCGGCTAATTAGCTGACTTCAGGTGGAACGTGTTTTTACGCGTATTTCCCTTCTACATCAGTTTATAATATGTATTCTTATTTCTAAGTTCTTACTACGGAAACGGCACTGCCCACGAGAAATAATAATCATTTTTTATTTATTAATAAAAAAATATTATTGATTAAAAAAATCATATCCAGTATTAGATACGCCAAATTTTATAGCTTCAAGTATTATTAGTAAGGGTTAACGCTTTTGTGACAATATCTTTATATTTATTAATATTTAATCGGCTAAATTATGCAGCATCTAGACGGTCGTGTTGCATGACATGCTGTTTGTGCATGCAGTTTTATCATAAATTCAGTATGAAAATATTTCATCAAGTTTATATAAATATGGCACAATATGGCTGGTATCCGTGACTTAGTCCCTGTTAACTAAACTCAAACATTTATTTATTCATTTAGACTTCTTCTAGAAGCACTTTTGAATAGTCATTACATAGTTTTACCATTTACCACCGATTCGGAAAGTTTCTACGGAGAAGAACCGGCAATAAACTCCGTAGTTACTCTTTTAATAAAAAAAAACTACTTAAAGTTAGATAAAGTATTTTTCATAAGGTAACGCGTATTTTCAGTAATATCTGTATGTATATTTAAAAATATCGAAAATAAATAAAAAAAGTAATATAAAAATGCATGTCATGTAGCAAGATCGTCTATAAGTGTCTGCTCTAGGATAATATAGTCGGAATTCTAGATTTAAGAATGTTCTTATCAGTTTATGGCTTTTTATTCAATTTGCTACAAAACGATGATAATTATAGTTAGAAAAGGTTTTTGTCAGTATTTAAATATTAAAAGTTTTAGCTCAAGATTTTTTCTGAAGTTATCCACACTAGATTGTAACTACTATCTATCTGTTTACTTGCTATTTAAAAGCTATGGTACAAAAGTAATTTTAATTAATTTTATTTTATATTTATTGTACTCATTGTATTGTTCATACTGATGAGATTTTGACTCGAAGGTTCAAAACACGATTTTTCGAGCCACCTGCTCATACTATCTCATTAAATATACGAGATAATATTGATTTATTTCATTAAATAATATCCATACAATTTATTAAACAAGTACATACTAAAACTCACTTTTTCTTTTTACTTTCTAATGTACTTACAAGTATGGAAAATTCGGGTCACAATCTCATCAGTAACTCAATTTTATTCAATCTTTATCACGAGGCTACTTAAGTATTTTTTCAAGCACCTGATTTTTTAAAGTTAACATTTAGGGTTAAGTGTATTTATTATAATAATTGGAAGTACCCAGTCGGTACAAATAGTAATGTTTTTACTTTTTACTACGCGATGTCTGTAATGCTACAACTATTTATACTGAATAAACTCTTTATATTATTTTGTCTTTTATTTCTTATCTCCGATCTTAAAATCTTTAATTCAAATATATGAGCCAATGTATTTTTAATCATATATCAAAGTCTCAAGTCAAACGAATTCTCATTTTGTATTTGGCGCTTCTGACAGTTATTAATTAACTTTAACAATAGCTTTAACCGGTGAAATACGAGCGGTTATAGTTAGTGTTAAAATTAGGACGTCCTCGGTCCTCTATAAAATTGTCGTTATGGTGTGATTCCCCAACCGGAACTTTAACAATTTGTTATTCCTAAAGTAACGTGCTGCAACCCAGCCTACTGCATAATTCCATTGAATTATTTCTATGGTACCTACTACCTAGCTTATAGTAGGGGAGCCCAGGATGCTAAATGTGGATTTACTCGAGCGTCACGGGAACCTATTAGAATTGGTAGATTAGACCATAGCGAGAAAAAAAGGTCCTATAATGTTTTCACTTTTAGCGGTGGGGAAGGGTTTTTTGATTTTTTTTAATTTAAAAAAGAATAAAATTGGCTTGGAAATACTCAAGCGCGTTAGATATTGATATTTTGCATGCTCCAGGACGTCACTGAAAAAAAGTATACGTTAATCTGACGATTTAAGTGGCGATTTAATCGCTATGAAGAAAGGGTAAAAAATTAAAGTAATATTATTCGAGCGCGTCAGATTAATATATGGGGGGGTTAATTACAATATAAGAAGTCCCCATTTCGCTAATCTGACGATTCGAGCTCAACCTTAGGGAATTATGGATTATTCAAATTTTCCAGCGGGGCCCCTGAGCGCACCCACCAACCATAACTGCTCATATTGACTAGAGGTACTAATGAATAGCTAAGGTACCTTCCCTTATAGTAATCTGACGCGCTCGAGTAAATCCCAAAATCCCCTCTTGGCCTCCCCTACTATTACGCACTAGATCATCCGTTGTTACTAGGGTTGTTGAGGATTCCTCTTCCGCTTCCTCATAATGCGGAAGTTCCGCAATATTTTTGGGTTCCTCTACCGTTACCGCATCCTCAAAAATGAAAATAAAAAAATCCTCTTCCGCTATCACTTCCTCAAAATTTAGAGGAAATTTATGAGGATGCTGATCCGATCGGGCGGCGAATTTACAAAGCCTATTTAAACTATGTATTTGAGTTACGAGTCAGACTCTACTAACGAACAAGAGTAGAGTCTTACCGCCATATTGCACGCCTCATAAGCGAAGCGTTGAGGTGGGTACTACTGTCAC
>CAJQZN010019730.1:0-27014 GCA_907164685.1 Colias eurytheme | reverse complement strand
TTGGTATTTCGATAAAAAATATAAAAAAAATTTGTCCGGTTGAAAAATAACAATTCCTTGCAATTGTTTAAACAATTTCGGTTTAAACACTATGGCACCGGGTTGCCCCATGGCAACATGCATTTATATCATCAGTAGGGCAATTTGAAGAGGATCACGTAAAAAAATTGAGGTGGAATAGTTTTCGGTACTCATGCGCCGATTCCTCCTGGACTATTTTGAAAGAAGCAAATTATAAGCCGAGTTTTTTTTCACCTTCTCCTTTAATACCTTTCGTCAAATAATTTCAACACTAAAACTAAACTTGTATATAATATGTATAAGTATATAATATTACGATTGAGTTTCTCAAAGTTCCTTAAAACTAAATTTTACAACATGCACTTATTCTGTTTATTCCAAAATGTAACTAGGTAGGTACGCAAAATAGAGAGAGCACTTTCTCTCTACAATATTAATTTGTGAGCGCACAATTAAATACATTATTAAATAATTATAGTTTAAAAACTTAAAAGTAACTTTCTTCCATAATTATAGTCAAAATATAACAACCATATAACAACATATAATATACCAAATGAAAGCGTAATCTACGCTGAGCGTAAAACCGTGCAAATTTTAATGTAAAGTTTGAGCAAGTCACGTCCTATAGATCCCTGTCTAAGATACCTCGAAAATAAGACGCTATATTCAGGCGGTGCTGCCTGAAATTCTGCATTAGGCAAATATATTTGTCTTTTGTATGTTTGTCATGCAAATTTGCAATATGCAGTGCAGTTCGCTTCGCAATCTGGCAGAGTGCCCGAATATTATTTATTTAACTATTAAGCGAGGTTAAATAATTTGTTATTAGATTTCCTGTAGGTATTTCACTTTAGCGAAGGCTTTCATGTTATGTAATATAATTTTAGAGAAATGGTTTCACAATGTTTTCTCGTTGAGTTGTTTCAAGCGCTCTATAGAAATTGAATTCCTTTGGCGTGGAAAGCTGAAATGTTATTATGTTTCGGTTACCTATCTTTTAGTAGGTATTAAAGTGTTAACGTAGCAATAAAGCCAAGTTAAGTAAGTATTTAACGTATTAAGTATTTCTTTGTTTTTTTTGTGGGATAATAATTATTTAAAAGGATAGCAATGCTGATATCGAAGTATATGGACACATACAGTCTATTAAATAGACAAACATTAAATATATTATGCTGTATCGATTATAAAATGATAATCGAAGAGTTAAACAAGTGTGGGGAGTCCAGTCCATAATTACAGGTTTGTTTCAAGTCAACACGATTTTGTAATTGAGTACCTAACAAATTATAAATTGAGAAACTCATTTGAAATCGATTTCATTTAAATTACGAATAGATGGAATAGTTTTGATGACGCAAATCCCACTCGAGTTTAGCAGGATTTTCAGAACCAATTAAAATTGATATATTAAATAGTTAGTTAAGTACTAATATAAGTTTAAGGATTACCCAAATTGCTGGTATGTGGAAAATAGTTGAAAAGATAATATAACGAAGTATGGCAACAATGTGATAAAGGAAAACAGACTTAATGACCGACCAAATATATCAACGCACTTGCCAGACTACTTTGATGAGAAACTTGAAAAGTAAAGAGACTAAAGTGGAAGGACGTATGCGTACCTTTTTTAATACATATTAAGCACAATAACCATGATCCGTGTTATAATGTGTCGTTTTTTCGTCGCCAAAAATTTTATGTCACATTACGGTGTTGAAACAATAGGATTTAATATAAAGATACAGTGAAGTTACGTATCCATGAAATTAAAATCTATAAAGCCAATAAAAGTCGGTGAATTAACGTGATGTGATTTTTATGTACATAATATAACCCAAGAAGCTTATATCTAATACACATGAGATTTCAGTATGAACATTAACTTGTAACAAGAAAATACCACCCACTTGGGTGTGAAAGGGATAAAAAACATACAGGCGTCATTCAAGGTCATATTTTCTTGTTACAAGTTAATGTTCATACTGAAATCTCCAGTGTATTAGATATAAGCTTCTTGATATAACCACATAAAACCTTCTTGCGATGGCAAATACCAATCTTACCATGCCCACTTCAGATAAAGTTACGTAATTTATAGGTTCTCTAAAGAGAAATCATTATTACTACATTTCTAGTTATAGTCAATATAGTTAGTAATAGTTATATGTATATTCTTTATTGCACACAATTTTAAATTTAAAATACAAGGAATGTTTTCTTTTATCAAATGTTTTTATTTATAGAAATAAATTTTCTTCGCAACTTGAAGCTTTCTGGGCGTAATAATGACTTCAAATACTAATAGTTTTCTGCTGCGTTTGATTTGCATACAATGTTGTTTGTTAAACATTAATTTGTATATAATATCGGAATATTATAATAATGTTAAGAAATCAAAATATTAAACTCTTATAATGTAGGTAGGTAGGTACGCGTGACAATCAATCATAATAATCATTATTATCATATTATACCTACTCAGAGAAATAAAATACTAAAATTGTTTTAGTCCTATCAGAGGCTTTTATAAGATCTCATTAATACAATTTATAAGATAGCTCGTGAAAATAGAGGTTGATGTTTTCTTTCGCCTACTGAATATGATTAGCTAATTCAACTGATGTATAATTTGCCTAGATCGTGGGTTCAAATTGCGTGCTGAAAGTATGTGTAGGTGGGTAAAAATTGGTACCCGTACATATTTGTATCTATGGAATGGGTGTAAGATTTTGTTCTTGTTATAGATTAATAATAATAAAGCGCCATATAAAAATATAAAAAAAGTGTTTATTATCTTTTAGAAGACTTAACGCAGTTGGGTTGTTTTAGGCCTTCGCCACACTAGAAACTAGACTAGATAAATGTCTAGATAGGTACATAAAGATCGCAAGCCCTGTATCATTAATATTTATTTATTTAATAATTTATTTAAAAATAAATAAATAAATAAAGGTTAGAAATGAAGAATTTTCTGTTACTGGTTTCACACAAGCTCTGTACACATGAAATACTGTTTTGTCAACTCCTGGTCTGCTAAATAAATTAGAATTGGGTAAATGAATTCAAAATAAGCGAGCTTTTTCGGAATTACCTTCAGGCGCCCTGTTTTTTTTTTTAGGTACGTAGGTACCTAGTATGGTTAAATTACAGTATTTCCACGTATTTCTATGTATTTCAACATAGCGTATGATTTTATTTTTTTGATTCAACGGGAAACACATTGTACGTGAATAGTGTATCGAAAACGGAAAAATATAGATCCTTTTTCCATGATTTGGATAACGGAAAATTAAAAACATTTCATTCCTCAGAGCCATCCAACAGAATAAAGTTAATGCCTTGAAAAGTTACTTCATTGGTTTACAGTTTGGCTCTGAGTAAGTCTGAAAGTTAAATAACAATCTTCGGTTTCGCTGAAATTGTTTGAAAGCAGTCGCAGACATTGAATATATTTTATAGAGTAATGTTACTAAATTGCACCTACGTACCTACGTAACTCAAACTTCATTGGGTATGTACCTATAATATAGTTTACTGTGACCTCAGAATACAGAACAATCTGTACAGAATACAGTTTGTTCTGTATTCTGAGACTGTGACATACGATGGCTACCTACCTACTAATTATTATAGTCAGAGTAAAATGAGGCTGCAGTCTATTTAGATTTTAGGTAGGTACATATACGGACATACCTAGTACCTATCTACCTGTTTATTTATTTTTTTATTGAATTTTATTTCCTCTTATATTGAGCATAATAATTAATAATATATGTATACCTACCTAGACTCCATGAAAATATAATTTGATTCAATAACTATTGTCTTTGTTGCGTCTACTTGGTAGACCGTACGTACCTACTTAGATTAAAATCGGAGTAGGTATTTTTTTTTTCTTCCGTTTAGTTCCGCTAAAGTTGTTTACTTTTGTTGTCGTCCAAAATAGTACCGATTTAAATCAAAGAAATAAGTTATATATTATACCTATGTTATCAAAGACGTCAGCGTGAAGTGTATTATGTAGTATGTACGGATATAAAAATCGAATTGGTATGAAATCGATCTATAGAAGAGTATCAAATACTTCCTAATGTGATTACGTGTTAACCTTAATTAGTTTTTATACTCAACGAAATAGAGGCTATAATTCTTTATAGCATTAGTTGTAAAACAAGTTGGTCATGATTTTGAGTGGGGGAAGGCTCTCGCGCAGCCAGTGTGACGCTGTCGTTCGTTGGATACAATCGGTTTTAACGATTCAAATAAGAAATCGATACAGATCCGTAGTGAAAGTGCTCGATTTTTAAATGTGTAGTTTTCTTACATTCATTCAAGTGCTTGCAAATGTGAACAGTGGATCGTTTGGTTACAATTGAGAGCGTGTGTACAAATGTAGACTTGCTCGATACAAGTGATTTCAGTTTTTATTGATTGGAGGTAAAGGTGATAATTCTTTGCAGGTAATTACACATTACAGTTAATGATGACTAATTTATTATTTCTCAATTCGACGATGAAGCTTCAAATTTGAAGGGAAATTAACTTTCCATTGCGCTTAAACTTTATAGTCAGGTGGCTTTCAATTTTCATTATCATGCAATTACCTAGATCTTCTTTAGTATTTCACAAAATTCGAACTTACAAATGCCTACCTATTGGCAGCACAATAAGCAGCTTACGTAGGTACAAATATATAAAAAAGAATGTAAATCACGACCGCCGAAATAAAACAAAAAACCAGTGATGCAATACTTACTGGCGTAATGAAATTTTTTTATAATCAAACGAAGAATCTCAATTAATTATTTATTTTTATTAAATTACCTCAATGAATTAGAAATCAAAATTCAATAACAAATTAAAATAGTAACCTAACTGCTGACATCGTTTTTGACAGATTTACTACGGAATTGCGAATCACTGATAGGCTTCCTTCAAAGATTCTGGATATTACCTCAGCCATCTCAGCCTTATTTTTATTATTTAAATGATTAGACCGTGTATGTATTATAAAGTATTATCTCAGAAATTAAAAAATGTGCCATGACTACCACGTATACCCATTTAATGAAGCATTATGAGATACCTACCTTCTAGATTTCCTCCCGCGGCTTCGCCCGCGTTTCCAAATAAAAACCCGTATAGTTCCCCTTCCCGTGGGATTTCCGGGATAAAACCTATCATAGGTATATATAACACATAGGTGTTAATCCAATTACACTCTATACCTATGTATGCTAAACATTGTAATCGGCTCAGTAGTATTTGCGTGAAAGAGTAACAAACATCCATACATCCATACTTACAAACTTTCGCCTTTATAATAGTAGTAGGATAATATAATCTATTTATAATTAAAGGCAAATTAAACGTTAATAATATTGTATTATGAACCTATTTATTACATTAATTTTCGATCCACGAGGCATATAGTCTACACGAGATTTCCGGAAGATATTTAATCTGTGAGCTTTCACAGATTGGGCTGGCTTAGGAATTCTCACGATAAGTGAAGATCCGTTTATCGTTGTCGTTGTAATTCGAAATATTCAACGTTTCACTGAACATGTTGTTATTGTACATATGGGTAGGTATAATAATATGATGTATTAATTATGAGTGATATAGGTAAGTACTCTAAGTTCATGTAATATTATGTTGTCACTTGAAATACTCACTTCTCTTCGTAACTCGTAAGACACTTCGATGTTCTGAAGAACATGCAAAAAGCATGATACATTTATATTTTGCCTCATAGGGTCATTGCGCCTGTTCGCGTCCACTTAGTGCAGTTGGAAAGTTTGAAGGAGAAAATAAAAATGTTCCAGAACTAATTTCAACGCAAAATTTATGTAACGTGTTCATTACATAGTCTATTTTAAGATTTACTTTCGATTGTGTTGGAAATATCATGTGGTTTTTATTTATCTAGACAAATAGCAGAATTAGGCGTTTTACCCAGTTCGCGTCCAAAAATTCCAGTTTGCGTCCACCCGTGGACCAGTTCGCGTCCACCAGCTTAGAAAAAGAATTAAGAGTGTATTGGGTGATATTTTATCAGATAAATGCAAATAAAAATTAGATTTTAATAATTCATTTATTTACGAATATAGTAATTTAATAAAAACCGACCAAATGCGAGTGGGACTCGCACACCGAGGGTTCCTGTATAAACTGTTTTTTTTTCATATGTTTTAACTATAAATGATTATTTTTTCAATGTTTCCCTTATTTATGCTATAAGACGTTGCTTCGTACCAAACTTCAAGTGTCTGTGTTCACGTAAAGTACCCCTGTAGGTTTTGATTCCCTTGCGAATGTCGAAATTTGCGAAAATTTGCAGCATAAACGGCTGTATCTTCTGATTGCTTTGGCTTATAAGTTTGATTTTTTCACTGCTTCAAGGGACCGTAGACTTGAGTATTCAATATAAATTTCAGCTTTATATCTCAACGCGTTACTGAGAAAAAGGGTTTTGACAGAAAGACAGACCGGCAGACGGACATACAGACGAACGGATATCCTTTTGAGGTTCGGAACCCCAAAATCAACATTATTATTAATATAATTCACTGTAAGGAAACTGGAAAAACTTATTTATATATATCTTCTCATCATTAATAGAACTAAAAATTAACAAAAAACAAAGTTACGTTATGTAAATAAATAATAATCAGTTCTATTAAGATTACCTACCTACCCTATTTTTAGTTTCTAATGAATTAAATTTATTTTTTGTTTATATGATTTTCTTAACCACAGACTTATTGATTCTCATTCTCAAAGATACTAGTCTCATTCTTAGAAAACCCATTTTAAAATGAAAAAAATTGCATAAAAATTTGCTAATTTGAATGAAAATTTAAATTATCAACTTGTAGTCTTAGTCAAAAATTTACAATCTATTTTAAATTACATATTTTAACAAACAATTCATTGCTACTTAATGAAAAACAATGTGGACGCAATATGTTCTATTGTTATGCACTATAGGTATAGTTTGCGCCCACCGTGGACGCAAAATGGAAGTTGTACAAATTCGGTGTAGTAATTCGCGTCCACCTTATTTTAGCTATTAATTGTAAAAGAAATAAGCTGATTTATAATCCATACTATTCCATGTTTTGTTAGCAAAGTAAAGAAACAGTTACATATTCAAAAATTCACATTTAACAATAAGATACTTACCGTCAAACGCGACGCTGCGCACTATTTTTTTCTCAAAATCCCGCGCGTTTTAGCTCTTTCGTTTAATAACCAAAATTAAATATTTTTTTTAAATAGGATAGGCGGTGCGCAGGCATATTTTGAATATGTGTGCATGTCTCTTATACATTGAGGTATTATCGGAAATTTTTCTTATTACAATTTTACTTAAAGTATACTTATTTTCGTGAATTTTCTAAAAGATATCCGCAAAATGGACGCGAATAGGCATGTGGACGCGAACAGGCGCAATGACCCTACCTAGTTCTTTTGAGGATCCATAATAACGAGTCCCATCAGAGTTCAGACCCGTCTATTAGTTCGCGAATCAACGCTTCTCATAATTGCCCTCAGACTTGAAAGAAATGCATGATGCTTGTCTCTTCTTCAAGCAGGATAGGTTACAGGAACAGCAACTATGCGAGTTTTTTTTGACAACACAAGCGAAGTCTGTGGCAGAAACCTAGTTAAAGATAAGACCCAAATACTAGGTACATTCAGACATAATTTGAAACTCGTGGATGCTGTACAAAGTCCATATAAGAAGCAAATAACACAAAGCCTGAGATTGAAACTTGAGAAGTACTCATTTCGGTACTTCTACGCTAGTTCGAAACAAACAAACGCGTTTGGCGAAATTTGTCGTGCTGCAGATCACAAAGACTGATAAATCAGTATCTAAGCTCCTAGGTATGTCCTAGAACGCCGATACAATTTTTATGGGAAATATTAAATACCTATAGCATTACATAAAGTTTTATTTAATGCAATATTTTCTGCTGATCTATTAATGCATTATTTATCTTATTATCTTGAAAAATAACGAAATATTTTTATAACACAGCAGTGGTTTTGTAAATTGATGTAATAAATGTCAAGCACAATTTCTGTTTTATGGAAAAAAAGGCGTCAAAATAATTCGTTTCTAAATCAAAACATTGCTGAGATTCACAAGGTTTTTAATTGAAGTTTCTAGCTGTTTAATTGAAGTTTATTACAAACAAAATCTATAAAACGAACTTACGTTATATTAAATTCAAGTCAAAGGTGTTCTAACTAATAGAAATAAACCTATTTCCAAAGCCACGTATCTAGTTATACGATATTATATCTATGGCTGCCTACGCTATGTAGGCTCTCTATATAATAACGAATGTGCGCCTACATACGACATTCCTACGTCCTTAGTCGACATCGATAGTTTGAATGTATCATAAAGTAAAAGAAATCATTCAGTGACCACGTTGATCCGATGTGGTCATTTGCATAAAAATATCTTTCTATTTTTAGCAAGTAAAGTAAAAATATATTAAGTAAGTGATGTACTTTCATCATGCATAGGCATTTATCTCTAATAATAAGCTAACTAAACATAATATTTTATAATTATCTAATAATAATCCAAGCAACATAATCCATACTAATATTAGGTATAAATGCGAAAGTAACTCTGTCTGTCTGTCTGTTACTCAATCACGCCTTAACTACTGAATCAATTTGCATGAAATTTGGTATGGAGATATTTTGATACCCGAGAAAGGACATAGGCTACCTTTTATTGCGAAATATGTACCACGGGCAAAGCCGGGGCGGACCTCTAGTATAATATATAAGGACTTGTTAATCAAGGTCTTTTCTAACCCAAAAGAAATTTAATGACTAACCATCCCAAAACCGAATTCTAATGATGATTCTAATACGGTTTTGGGTTGAGTATTCATTCAATTTCTTAACTAATTGAAAATAAATAAATTACAGAACAACAAATTTCGAATGTTCTCTAGCTAAACATTTGCCAAACCGCTTTCAAAACACATGTCGACAAATAATTAGAAAAATCTATACTAGTATTATAAAGCTGCAGTTTGTTTGTTTGTTTGAGCGCACTCGTCTCAGGAACTACGTCAGATAACAGATTTGAAAAATTATTTCACTGTTAAACAGTCCAATTATCGAGGAAGGCTATATCATAATATCATCATCGCGCTAAAAACAATAGCTGCGGGTAACACCGCACGGCACAGCTAGTAAATGATAAAATAATTAAATTATTATATTTTAATAAATCATTTAAAATGAACCTTCCACTTCCTAGTATGAATTATGAAGGTTATAACCGGATTGAAAGGTTTGGTGATATCAAGTTTGTTGGCAAGGTCGAATTTAACTTCAACATTTAAACAACAATGGTTTAAACCCATAGCAACCTTCAGGGTAGGAATTATTGTAATTAACAAATAATTTTATCTAAATGCTGATATTGAACCCGCATATAATATCTACTAACCAAAGCACTTTATACATGGTATTCATTAATTATATTGATACGTGTAGTAAACGGAAATTAAATAGTAAAAAATTGGTTGTCTGTAAAGTCGGTTTACTGACGATAGTTGAACGTGACAACGTCCGATTGTGCTTCTTTGTCGCTCGTTCCGCGCTCTCGCTTGCACTTCAAGCCTTACATGGAACGCCTCAGAGCGAGGTAACGCCGCATGAGTCATGTTTTTTCGTGCGTGCAGCCGGCTCTATCGAATTATAAGACGTTGTCACGTCAAAAATCAGTGTGGTTTTTGGCAATACTAATATTTGGTAGGTAATGTTATTCTATTATATTATGTAGATACTAGCGGTCCGCCCCGGCTTCGCCCGTGGTACATATTTCGCAATAAAAGGTAGCCTGTGTTCTTTCTCAGGGTCTTAAGATTATCTGTGCCAAATTTCATCAAAATCGGTCCAGTAGTTTATGCGTTAAAACCATAAATACGTACATACAAACCTTTCCTCTTTATAATATTAGTATAGATAGGTATATCATTACCTATTTATTTACATGTCATATGCGCCAAAAAGTGGATTTCACATGACATAAAAATACAATAGCGTATCTACCAGTAATACCCCACTTTTACGAGAAATAGATGCTAGTGTCAACAAAATCCTCAAAGTAAGCTCTTTCATTTAGGTTTACAGTTCACACGTTCTTTTATAGCTGAATAGCAGAGCTATTATAGACTCTAGTAAAATGGAAATAAAGTCTCAGCAAATAATGTCAAACTACATTGAAGAGACAAGGCACGTGAAGTTAATAAACATACAAATATTCGTACAAGTTATTTATGCATATAAGGTACACCGCAATATTCGTACAAGTTATTTATGCATATAAGGTACACCGCATTTTAGAGTAGGTACAGGGTACTGTTGCTAGGCCTTTTTTATGTCGGCGTGTGTTTTTAAGCAGCTTTGTATCCCATTAAAAATTAATTGAAGAATAATAAGACGAGTTACACATGTTGCGCACTACGTCAGAATTTAGACCATATACACATTTTTTTAAACATTCGTTAGCGTATATTGTATATAAATATCATTGTAGAAAACCGTACATGTAACCTACATAATAAATAACAATGAGATAATTTTGTTATGAAATAGGTATACCATCATTAAATATTATTAAAATTTAAAACATCTCCATATTGGATCAATTGGAGATATTATATTAAAGATTTCCATTGTTTGAGTTACCCGTAGCTTTCTTGCTTTTATAGTCTGGTCATTTATCCAATTTGTAGGAACCTTTTCCTTCTGCCTATCAATCTCTATCGGGTATGAGGGATACGTCAATTTCAATCACGAAAAAGCGGTTAATGTCTTCAGAATGGTTTGGATGAAATGACACAGATAACTTATAACTTTGATTAACGTCTACCTTACAACGAATCCTTAACAGGGCTGGGGTAAATGCTAGTGCAATAATATAAGTCCGTGTAGATCTAACCTAATATTCTAAATAAATATCCGTAAATAGAGTGTGAATCTTTGAAATTTTTTACATACTTCTCCAACATAGGCACAAAGTAATACTTTATTGGACGGATAAGTTTTATCCAAGCATTGAAAAATCGGCCCTTAAAGGTAAAGCATGTGAAAGGTTTTCCATGTAGATTGTTGGTAACTAATGGTTTTATAGTTAGATGGAAATAAGATTTTATATAGTTAGTTCTATCTTTATTGGCATACTTATATATCTATTTAAATAAGTATTTATTTAGTAGTGTCGGAACATGGTCGGAACCAAACTCCAATTATTTGTTAGAATGGACGATGGTAATATTATAGTGAAAACATTTTATGGCTTCTATAAAACTTTATGGTTGTAACACTAACTTAGCCTTTAAATAACTATAATGGGTCTCGAAAAAATTGATAAATTCAATTTTAATCTATATTTGTCAAAAATATTGCAAAGGAAAAGTATATGAGATATTATTTAACATTTTTTTGTCTATTTGAGATAATCTTCCATAGGTAACTAAGGGACTTGAATGAGCTTTAATTTTCTTTACCTTTTCTTCAATAAGTTGTAGGTTTATCTTTCGACCTAACCTACCTAGTATTAGTCTTGATTATATTACCGAAGTACATGATACGTATGCTATAAATTAAATTCATAATAGTTATATGAGTAGATAGTTTGTTTCAAATTTAATTAAATCCTGGGCTGTAGTTTCCAGACGTTGCGTCAAATAAATCAAATTAATATTTTCCTCTTTAATATTTTGTGCAGTATTTCAATTCAGATAAATAATTGACCTACCTAGAATATTTCTTCTACATTATTGAACCTACCTAAATGATATTCAAGCTTCTACTTGCTTTCAATCACAGCTTTCAATGGAAAGCACAAAGAAACATTGTCAAAGTACATATGCGATGCTGTCAAGCAAATGCAATACAAAATGTTATATATAGCAGGATGTTGCTTTTAACAATTTCTATTGCAATGCGACGACGAACATTTTATTTGATCTCCATGTTGGATATGTGAGATTGATCCGAAGTAATGTATATCTCTATAATACCTGGTACATACTTTGATATATCGCGTAAAGTTGCTAAAAATGAGATTCGTAGCGTAGATTAGATAAAATGCTAATTTTGAACCATGAAACATTAATTTATTATACATTATATACTTTACCTATATTTATTTTAATCTAGACAATACTTTAAATATTATCCAATATTCAAACAAGTATTTTAAGACGAGAAGCTAAATTCGTTATACATTATTGTATTATTACACTGCCTATAGCTGTATTGTTTTCTACTTAATTACTAATTGAATTAATCCACGCTTTTCATATTCGCAGAAATGTTAGGACGTCGACAGTCATGTATAATTAACTAGCTCACGCCCGCGGATTTGTCCGCGTTTTCAGAGAAAATCTCACATAGTTCCTGTTCCTGTGGAATTTCCGGGATAAAACCTATTCTATGTGTTAATCCAAGCTATGTGTGTGCTAAATTTCATTGTAATCTGTCCATTTGTATTCGCGTGAAAAAGTAACAACCACTCATACACACAAACTTTCGAATTTATAATAGTAGGATATAAATCATAAACTTAAATTTCTATAGTAAATCACAATGTCTTAGAATACAATACAATACAAAATACTTTATTTAACACACACATAGGTACAGGAGATAAGAAAAAGAAAAGAGAAAAACATATAAGATAGGTGTACACATGTTAAATAGGCGGCCTTATCGCTTTCAAGCGATCTCTGCCAGGCAACCTTTGGATAGTATTAGTTTTATGCAGTAGAATGAGATAGGTGGTGTTTAAATTAAATTAAATTAAAAAAGATAACAGACAAAAAAAATGATATAGTTAGTAGAAATAATTAAAGTACAAAAAATAAAATAAAATAAATATAATTTAAAATGATATACATGCGTAATATATAATATGTAATACGATATCTAATAGAATAGTATTTATGGCGAAAGACACCTGATAATTGGTAATACCCGTCTCACATAAATGTATTACTACAGTGTTGCAGGTGATTTACAAGCTTTTAAAGGCCGTTACTGTAAGCCCCAATGTGGCTAGGTAGTCGGTACACGAATATTGTAGGTCTAAAAGACTATAGTGATGATGTTGTTGTACTTACTCTTTGAAGGAAGGATGAAATTTTGGAAATGTGAACAGTGAAATAAGTGTTTTTAGTGTAGGTACGGACAAAATAAGTAGGTAGGTATACTAAATACTTCGATATTTGTGCTTTTATATAAAACTAGAGGTCCGCCCCGGCTTCGCCCGTGGTACATATTTCGCAATAAAAGGTAGCCTATGTCCTTTCTCTGGTATCAAAATATCTCCATACCAAATTTCATGCAAATTGGTGCAGTAGTTTAGGCGTGATTGAGTAACAGACAGACAGACAGAGTTAATTTCGCATTTATAATATTAGTATGGATGCATTATTATTAATATTTAACACTATGATTTGGAACTAGCGCATGTGCAAGTCATTGCACAGATTTTTAAGAAAATATAATTTCATGATTAGTGCAAAAGGAAATAATATGTTTAGGTATATGTTTCAGGTAGGTAGCAAATAAAATGAGAATAATAATTAAATGAATAAAACATAAAAAAAATAAATATCGCAATTATTTTCCTGGCTGTTAAAATTTTTGCCAACCAATTGCAAGCATAATTGGGCTTAATTATAGAGAAGTTAAAAACGTACTTGAACCAACTTTCCTTTAAAGCATTGGCTTTCGAAAAGAGTTAATTTCTCGAAGGTTCTCGTCACATATTTTGACCCGAAACCCGTCAGCATTCACCTGTCAAGTGACCTAGTACATTTAAGGAAATACAGGTACTTAATAGCAATTGGTATATATGAGTTATTTATTTTCTGTAGAATTTGGGTATATGGTTTAAAATAACAGGGTGTTAACCATTGAGATAATATTAATAGGAGACGACACCGCCTACATCACTTATGTTCCACTCAACATACGTCATGTGACGTATGTTGAGCGGTATTTTTTAATGGTTTTAAAGTGAAACGCATCAAACATGCCTTCGTGTGTGTTACGATATTGCACAAATAATACAAATAATACGGAAAAGTGCAAAGGAATAACTTTCATCGTTAAGTACCTAGTTAACTAAATAATAATTTTTAAAACTTAGAGCAAAAAAAATGGCGCACAGATTTTGTTCGTGGTGTCTCCTCCATACGTAGTAATATTATCTCAATGGTGTTAACAGAAGATATTATTATCTCATCAATTTGCTTTAACTACAATATAAGATGTATGTTATGTTCAGTAAATACTTATATTTTAGATTTTACTCACCATATTTAAGTTACATAAATTATACGAAATAAGAACTTATTAAAATATAAAAAGCATTATAATTATAAACAGCAACATGATAAAGTTGAAACGAAGCCACTTATTTATTATTATATCCTTAAAGAGAAATTTGAACCTTGTGCCTGCTTATTACATACAATTTTATAATTAAGACGAAGTGGAAAGTAAATAAAATTTAAATAAGATATCAATAGGATAATTATTAACTAATCTCGTGCAAATTGTTTTCCAATAGAAATGGTAGTCTATATTCGAGACCTTAGATTGAGACTCTTCGACAATAGAAAAGGACAAGGCTATGTCATTTACAGAGTGTTGCTTGTGATATAAATTTGTAACTATATTTAAACAAATATTCTAATAACTTTTCGGATATTTAAATTCTTTTCAACTGCAGGAACAATAGACCATACAGTGAATGTAATCTTTTATATAGCGTCATTTTTGCCTTGGAGGAAATTGTACCTACTATTTACTATAGAATAAATAAGATGGAAAAAATAATGATTTGTTTATCATTACATCGTTCTTATACCTATAATGGCTTGATCGTTCAGTAAAAACAATCTTAAGTCATTGTTCTATAAGTACGCAGTACGAAACTACTCTTATTACATAAAACAGTAACCTTTTTACATATATATATCACCACTCATATAATCTCAAAGGAACATACTGTACAATAGTAATACTATTTGGTCCGTAAAGTTTGAAAACTCGATACGATGTGCGACTAATTTCTATTAATCAAAGCTCAATTCACGTGAATTAGGTGTTGGACAAACTACTCAAGTTACTCAGTCTCTCGAGTTTTGGTTTAACGTTAATTATTGTAACTAGTTTGTTTTATTTAGCATTAACTAACATTTATATGGTTTCTTTTATGTTTAAAACTAGCTGTGCCTCGCGGGTTGTATTGCTCCGCTCTTATTGGTCTTAGTGTATACAGCCTTTGTGTTAATACTAAATATGTGTGCACCAAATCTAATGAAAATCGTTTCAGACGTTTTTGCGTGAAGGAATAACAAACTAACATACAAAGTTAATTGCTTATAGTTTAATCGCACGTACTTACTACTAATCACAACAAGAAGTGTCGAATTACAGCTGTTAATCTGGCCATTAATTATAGTTTACATATCTACACGCATTGTATCCATTATTCATCTCTCTTATAATATGGATTTAGAATGCAATTGTTTCAGGATTAATTACCTATAGGTCGAAGTACGAATAGTTACAATATCTCAATATACGGTTTCATATCGTATTTTATTGTTACTAACCGAATTGTTCGCTCCTAACAATACTAATTATGAATCCACTATACAATACTAAGCGATGGCCGCAACCACACAACCAACGTGGATAGTATAATAGTAATAGATTTATTTGTATTTTGTATATAAAATTCTTATGATAGGTAATGTAAATGAGACCTAGGCAAGTAAAGCCTACAAACCTAGATAGGTACGAGGTATAAAGAAATAACGATGCTTATAACTTTACTAGTAGTTGTCTACATCTTCTATTATTGCAAGTTTGTAAGATTGTATCGATGAATGTAACTCTTACAAGGGCACACGATTGAACGGATTTTGATGATGCTTGGCAGACGGCAGTGCAGCAGATGCTTAGAGCAGATGTTATTAGTCAGATCTACATAAACTTCCGAGTTCGCGAGTAAAACCGCGCGGCACCACTAAATAGTCTTCTTATAAAGAAGAGACGGTGACGGAAGTGTAAAACCCACTTACAACCCGTAGCCTTCTATGTTACACAACAGATCCGTCTTATTGACCTTAAGTAGGTAACTGTTATGACGTTAGTGCTAGCCTTTATTAGAATGGCGTAATATTTACGTTTGTTTTATATTGTCTACAATCTATAGGTACTTGAAATAAATACACCTCATATTTTCCTCTCAGAATTTCGCTAGTAAGATTATTTTCATATTTAGAAATGTTCGAGAAATGTTCTATAAGCTTTGCCAATTCTAATTACCTACTTTCTAACATTTATACTTCGGCGCGTCCGAAATATCTTTATGTAACTGTTCCTAAAATAAATAAAATTAATATGTGATTATGTTCAAAATGTGATTCAAAACAACCTTTTTTACATAGAATATACTCGCAAAAAATAATTATCGAGTCAACGGAAGTGAAACCTTATTTTCGCATTTACAGTTTTTATCGCGATTCAAACAACGTTGAGATAATAACATCATTACACGAAATTATTACTTTTCACCACTAAACAATTACTTTTTAATTAATTACTATACCTGCTTATCAATCAACAAGGGTTCATTGAACTCTGGTTATGGGACAAAGCCCACGCGACGTTAGTTCGAATGATTGAATATATTCTATCTCCCTCACTCTTTAGCATAGAAAAAGAGAGATTATGGAGAAATTAGCGGTGGTTTATTACCAAGCGATGCTTTCACATAATAATTATGGACGTTTCAATAGCAAGCATAGTTTGTATGTTACATGCATAAAAAGTAAATGGAAAACGTATTAGCATTTTAATGGTAGTTTTTTTATGAATAACCTCATATGCAATGCGCGGGTAAAATGTAATGGTAAAATTTGATATTTAAAGTAAATAATATGTAATTTAAAGTATTTTGGTAAGGTAGACATTTATTCTGTATTTTCAGATTTTATAGTATGAAATCTTCTCATTGAGTTAATTTATACCGGAGATTGACCCGGCTGTTTCGATGCATAAGCACAGGCTATTTATTTTAAATGCACATGAGTTGCCTCCTTGTTAATGTATTAGAATCATAGAAATATTAGAATGTATCACGACTCAAATATCATTGTTAGGCCGGTTATACATTTATATATGACAAGCGCGACTATCAGTGCGTACGTCACGCACTGATGGTCGGTGAAGCTCTGCAACCGGCCTTATGTGGTCGACATTTTTGACAAATCGTTTCTTTAAGTTTCATTGCATTGCGTGCAATGACATGCAGAAGACAATGCAATCGTAAGAGTGGTGTCGAATTTAGACCACCCACTAGTCCTAGTAAAGTATTAATCGCAAGGAAACATTAAATTGCAATGTTAATTTATACTCACTCATGATTTGCATTCCAAGCATAACGTCTGAAGTGGAAAAAAATAATTATTCCAGCTTCCAAAGTGTCGAAAAGTGGCCAAATTTTGCAACAAACAAATTTACAAAGTCGTCGTCGTCAAACGGGAAATCTTATAAGTTTTAGATAGTTGCGTGTTGGCTGCAAGTTTTCAGTAGTTACACGAAATCCTGTTTGAACGTAGAGAAACTATTCAGTTCTGCTTACAAGCTTGATCGTTTAATGTTTCCCCTTCTATAGTAATTAGTTACTGATATTCCACCAATTACTCAATACAGTTAACTTTGAATATTATCATAAACTCATCCATGTTGAGAATCAACAGATTGTTACAATAAAAATATAACTACATGCTATAAAACAAAAGTTGCTGTCGCTTAGACCTGTGAACTTAGACCCTCTTTAAAAGTACGCAACGGATTTTGATACGGTTTTTAATCGATAGACTGATTTACGAGGTTGGTTTTAGTATACAAGTTTATCATCGTATTAGGTTTAAGACAAAAAGCCGGGCGGTGGAACGGGGAATGTAATCCATCGTCCGGTGCGGTGAGGCGACTTGAGACGTGTTCCGCTCATGCCGCCAACGGGAGGGAAGAGCAGGCAAACCACCTTTCCTGTTCTTGGCTTGTGCCTGGCCTGGAGATGGGCTGCCGCCGAGGGGGTCGCGGAAGAATTCTAACAAATACCCGCGGCCCCATCATTAAAGCGGCTCGACGGAACACAGTGGGGTTTTAGTCGGTAAGAATCCGACATAACCCACGGCTCCTTCCCCGGGGGCCGTGGGTATCTTTGGAAGATTTCCCCACTATAAAAAAAAAGGTTTAAGACAAAGCGGGCGAAACATCGGAAACCTAGTAATAAGTTTAAAGCAAACACTTTTGACTAAGTTGAATATTTAGCGCTGCAAATTGCAATGCAGGGCAGAGCTCTAATTATAAACTGGTTTTTCTTATCAGTTACATAACACTTGCAGAATACTATGTCATGCATTTAAATAGTCCACATTGTAATATTACATATAGGTACGTGACTAACATCCATATGTTAAAATGTCCCAAGTGAAGAGAGTGTAATTTCAATACACAAAACATATTCTCAAATATTTTTGTGGTATGTTGTCGCAGGCATTTTACTCAATACCAGATGATCCGCTTTAAGAATTGAGATATAATTTGATACAAACAGTTAAGTAGGTTTATGTATTGGAAACACTTATAAAATTGAGCATGAATATGTGTGTACATTGCTTTTTTATCTTTGTGTTTTAGCCGAGTTTTCTCGATGGATTTAGTTTTAGGTTTGAAGAAGCAGTTGTCTCTTTACTCTTTATTATTGTACAATATTTTCTATAAATTTCTTTACTCCTCCGTAATACTACTCAAAACTTCAGCTACTGTTTTAGATAAGAACTAGCGACCCGCCCCGGCTTCGCACGGGTGCAATGCTGATACTAAAAAACTGTGAACGTTGTACCTATATAAAAACATAGCGGCCCGGCCGGCCGGTACCGCCGCAAACGCTACATCCCGCAATTTTTAAATCTGTAATATCTTCGAAAATATTCACTTAAATCATACGGTGTAAAGGGCCATATAGATCTATATTAAATGAACAATGTAATCAAGGTATTTAATTGGTTAAGGATTAATGCTGTATTGGTGAAAATCGCTTCGAAAATTAGCTATTATTTGTCGTAAAAAGTAAATGACAAAAAAATGTTATTGTGGGTTATCCATAAGAAATAGACATATACCATCGCGGACTTTTCTGTAGACCTTTTCAATGTGTATAATACTTAGTACATTATTTTGATAAAACTCGTAGGGTTCAGCCTGCGTTTGCAATATAAGCGGAAAAAATGTAATTTTTTACGACATCACATTAGAAACCTTAAAAATAACAGTACTTCTCCACTATTTAATGGATGTTATTATACACATAAACCTTCCTCTTGAATCACTCTATCTATTAAAAAAAACCGCATCAAAATCCGTTGCGTAGTTTCAAAGATTTAAGCGTACAAAGGGACATAGGGACATAGGGACAGGGAAAGCGACTTTGTTTTATACTATGTAGTGATTTAAAAAATGCGGAATCGTTCCAGTAGCATTTACTACGACCATACCTACAGCCTACTATGTACTTACTCGTCAGGAATGTTAAATTTCACTTTAAATTCGTGATATCAGTGATCATCTCGTGATACAAGCTACGCATTCCAATTTGAGATGTTTATCAAACCAGAGTCTATGGACATCTTAAAATAAGTACCTACTACCGAATTTGGGTAAATGATTTAAACAGTAATAAAGCACTGGTGTAACACTACTATATTTTTACTTTAAAAACTTTCATCTCAAAACCGACAAGTCTTTTGTAAAACAGTTATTAACATACGCTAACAATGTTCGCCTTAATTTTAATATTCATACAGTCATTAGAAACTGCACTACACGTAAAAACTTAACCGCGACGCTCCATAACGCATCATTTTGGACTTCATTACACTATTGTGTGAACAATTACAAATTTAACACACGTTTAAATACCTCTGTACGTCCGGGAGACAATACGTATTATATTTAGTTAGAATCGTTTACTTGCGACCGCACGCGTCATGGTCACTGACTTTGAGTAACGGTAGGTAGCTCCGTGCTATTCGACTGCATCTGATCTTCAGTTTATAGAACTTCGATATCCATGTCAGAAATACCTTTAATATTGGAAAAAAAATGTTAGAGATGAGGTGTAATGTCTGTGTTAAGTTATGCATGATTCTTAGTAGAAGGTCTAGGTAATTATTGTTTTGTTCTTGAGAACGATTGAATATAGATTTTTTCGGCTTGCTTTTTGTCTTAATAAAACAGGAACAGGAATAAATCTTTGTCTTTCTTGATCTTACATTTAAATATGTTTATGGTTGTTTATGTCCAGATATTCAAGAACCACGCAAGAAGAGAAAATTGTGTGTCCGGACTCCGGAAACGGTGTCTTTTCCTTTCATGTAATTTTAGATTTTCTTCGAAAGACGCTAATAATAAGGCTATTATGCAAGGATTCAGAACAAAGGTTCATGTTTAACGTCTATACCGCAATCATCATTAATATCGACTAAAGAAATTACGTCATCGTTACATAATAGGCCTTTTTTATCTCTTGACTTCAGTATTTTAGCCAAAAGCCAAAAAGGCAAAAATAATTACTAAATGCATAGCTATATGTGCACATTTAACATTAGATCTACCTAGATTTAAAAATGCTCGTATTTGAAACGATCCAACTTTGTGGAGCTCAAAATATTTAGCGAAACTATTGTCTTGATACTCTTTAAGCTAACATTTATTAAAGTATGTGTTTCTATCACTTGTGAATGACATTATGAATATATGAGTAGATTGATACATAATGTTGCTGTATTTACCTCGTCGCCGTTTCCAACACCACCAGGTCTAATTAATGTTAATTAGCTCCACATATATAAGGACAATTCTTTAATAAATTTACTACTACGTATAGTATTTCATTATCTGTGCTCAGTGCTACTACCCACTATCAGAAAAACATCAGAAACTTGGTGGAAAAAGTCAATTTCTAACCAGATAGTTTTCTAGTTGTAACACCAGTACTAAGATTGAAGTGGAAAAAGTAGGTTGTAATAAAACGTTTTAAAGTCACGAATGTTGCTTATTCCACTGATACAATTTGTTATAGTGCCAGGTGTATATTACGCAATAAATAACTTTACCTCCTTGTAATATTGCTGATTTTTCCTTAACACGTTACTATTAGAAGACTGAAGAGTTATCGTTGTTAAAATGTAGTAACATAGCAAATAGTTTTAAAGTCTGTTAAACACAGTATATGCAAGAATGTTGTCTACAAAAGAGTGTTGTTATGTTACGACTTACGAGTTTCTAGAATCATAATAAAGTCCAAATAAGAATGTCAGTGACAATTGTTTTCTGTCAATTTACATGGCAGGTTTTCATAGAATTAAAAAAGTCATATCAAAATATTTTAACGATGACGATTTTGTAACCATAAAACAGGTATGGTATTTTAAGAACTCGTTTTAGCCATCATACTTCATTCGTTTAAAATAACATCTGTGACGTAACAAAATGGCGGAAACTCATTTCCTTTTCTAATTTGGCGCGCAATGGACCTCAATTATATCCTTGTTTCAAGGTTACATTCTTAATTCGCTTTCTATTGGCAGCCGATCATTTGAGGAACTTTCTAAATCAATTCCTTGTACAATGTTGTACCTAACATGAATAGTGAGTTTGTATATTCTTGTACCTAACCTCAAATTATAATGTTCTAATAGGAATAGTGAGATAAAGTAGGATAACTTGGACGAATTTAATTAATGTTATGTTTCTTTTAACATAGTTATAAAATATCTTAACTATTCTATAATATTGTATGCTTTGATTATACGGTAACAATCCTACTTTGTAATTCAAAAAAATCTAATTTATAAAATAGATTTGATACACATCAAAGTGCTATTTTCACAACCATACATACATAAGTCATAACATGATACATAACATCCTGGTTGGACAGTACGCTACTTATGATTATAAAGTACTTACTGGGGGGTTAGCATGTTATCTTAAAGCAGTATTATTTCCAGTGCGAGAAAGGGATGGTGCTAGACGACCTGACAAATGCTCACCTATAATATGTATACTGTATAGTCTGTATAGCTCTTTAATTTTTATAGACAGGATATTATATCAGATATTGCTATTAACTATCATGGTAACCCGTTTAACGTATGATAATAAAACGAATTCATTTTAATAATTCCCCAACATTTATATACAAGCTACGTTTGCACCATAGCATTTCTTTCGCCTGTCAAATCTTTGAAATCGCGATACTCCGAACCATGGTTACTTTCTACCCATCGACACTTGAAAGCGAACGCAGACTTTCTTGTCGCACACTTTCTAATGCTGTTACGTGAGTGATAATCTCGTAATTTGGCTGTGACGTGAATGGGAGAAACTGAATCATAATATTATTGTTTTTAATTTTTTGTACTGGCATCTAAGAATTTAGCGGTGATTGTTATTTTTAATTTTTTGTGCTCGTGAAGGTTTTGGCGGCGATTGCTATTTTCAGTCTGTTTGTTGGATATTAATAATTTAATAATACTTCAGGTATATTAAAACTGTATTAAGCATCTTTCTCCACATTTATTTGTTGAATGTAAACATATCAATTTCGTTTGAATGTAGTTTAAATTCTCAAATATTCCTAAAGGTTATCACAACGAAAGACAGCTCAGACAATTTTATTGTATTACAAATATTATTTATGTACGATAAAATATAAAATAATACCCACAGGTGTAGTAAATTGCCGGGCTATATCTAGTTTAAAATGAACATCGTAATTGCCACCATATAACAATAACAGTTGAATGTTCTGCACTTATTTCATTTCGTGGAAACTTTTAGTAGGTACCTACTACTCTCTCACGAGTGTTTGCAGGATACGAAATGAATAATAATAAATACTTTTCGTTTTACTAAAAAATAATTAATTACCTATATTAGTTATTGTTATATGTGGTTTTGGTTTAATTATAAAGTATGAAACTTAATTAGACATAAAACTAACATTGAAAATGCTTCTGTAAATGGTAGACCGTACACATTGGGGCGCGTAACGAGACACATATAATTACGTATATTTTGTTGCTTGTAAATAAAGTAGGTTTACTCTAGTCTTTATTAGTTAAACAAAACTATAATTAGTTGGGAAAAAGAAGAAACTAGAAAGTATTTAAATTAATTATTAATTTATCAAACCAAAATCATGCTGACCCTAATGTAATAACGAAGTATTTGTGAATTCTTTTATTATCAATCACGAGAACCATAATAGACAATAACAAATCAATTTCAAAGATAATAAAAATAAAGATTCCAGTCTTTGTTTCAATTATGAACGAAATTGAGACTCGGAAACTAAGACCATTAAAACAATAAACATTTATTATTATTATTAGAGAATTGGAACGTGGCTTTAGGTAGTACACGCTTATTTATATATTTAATTTTTGTTAGAGAAAATATTTAATTTTTGTATTTTTACGTGATTGGTGATAAAAAGCAAGCGTTGTGATTTTATTTCTGTACATTGTGGGGATCAAAATAGTATCTATTACCTATGTGTAGATAATTTTAAGAATTCATTATTTTATTATAATTATTTTTGGTATCGTCAATTAAAAGTCGAATTTCTACGCCAACATTTTTTTCAAAAGAAATGGAAGAACGATTTTATCTGATACAATTATGATTTTAGATACTTTATAATACATTTGAAGTTAAACTTTAGTTTCCGTTGGTTTATTACTGAAAATTTCAAAAATATTTGTACCAATATTTTGGCTTGCATGAAAAAAAGACATGTAGATTTAAGGGTATCTAATGCTTAATTTAGTTCAGACAAGCTAAGTTACTAATTCTAAATAATAACAGTTTTTAATTATTGTTATCGAACAAATAGAACGGTCAACTTTCTACATTAATCCAAATACCAGGCAAGCAACCATCCGTTTTATTTTATCTTCAATTTGTAAATCTCTTTTATAGTTGATAATAATAGAAATCAAAAGATTCCACGATATTGCCGTAAGGTACAGGTGTTTCAGTCTAGTCAGACAATAATATCTACCTATGTTAATTTGATGGCCGCAGGATAAGCTAAACGTTTTGCTATTGCTTATAGTTATAAATTTTTAAAAAGCTTTTTATTTCTTCTTCTTTTTCTTAACTTGAATATTTGTTTTGTTAGTTAGTTGATTGTTGTTATAATGGACAAGATCAGACACAATCGTTTTCAGATAATGCTATTTTATTTTAACCAAAAATATTGAGATAAAATTTATCAAATGTTAAAAAACAAAAGGTACGTAGGTACGTACGTGTACGTGTATATCAACGACCCTTATTTTCAAATTGTCATAAATCTCGGAGGTAAATTCAAGGTCTTTTCTACAGACATATATTTACCTATTTATTACTCGTAGTACTATACATGCCTATGTATAAACCGGCTAGGTATATCATATATCACTCGTTTCAAGTACCACATAATGCGGTTGCCCCCTACTTTCACATTGCAATCTTACCTAGTTATTCAAGTACCTAGGTAATCAATTCATTAGCCATATATAGGTAACCATGGATTTATAGATAGTATCAGTCTTAAATTAATATTAAGCTTTTGAAATCCACGACAAAGACATTCATGAACGCAAGGCGATTTGCGAATTTATAATATTATAATAACATTACCAACATTACTGTTTATGCGAAGCCGAGGTTTAGCTTTTGAGATATTGTACTTTACAAGTTAAACTTGCACCTAGCTGAGTAGTGCTCAGATAACTTTAGTCACTTACTTTAACTTAAATATTTAACATAGGATATGTCTTGACTTAATTTTCATGTAATTAAGATAAATACCTGCCGCATCGCTCAAGCTTAGGATTAAATTCATTAATCTTAATGTTCGTATCGAGACATTGATACAAACATTAAAATACACCTTGCCCTCAGGATGATTCAAATATTACATAATATCAGATAAAAGATAATCACAAAACACAACATGTATAAAAAATTGCTTATTTTGGTATTATTATACAGGTAGGTACATAAGTTGTAGGAGTTACATAGGCACTTAGGTTTTTAAATTATCCCTCTTGTTGTAAAAAATAAGCGCTCGTTAAAAATACCAAGATATTTTTCTCTAATGTCGCAGTTCATACAAATTGTGATAAGGGCAAATGAAAGGTCTTATAAAATAAAAAATAAAAAAAAACATAATTAAGTAGATTCGAAATATTTAAAAAGGTACATAGTTGGAATATGTTTAACATAAAAAAACTTTTTATTATTTACAAACGTTGAAGGTAAGTGAACAATTTTTTATTTAAATTTTGAATGGATGCGAGATATGATAAACAGACGCTCATTGCTCAGTTCACTTCGGTGGAATTTCACTTTAACACTGCGCAAGTAAGATATAAAACAGTTGTTCGTTCTACTAATTAAAAATAACAGTATAATTACGTAGCATCGTCATTGTGGGTAATTTCATTGATAGAGAGACATCTGTCAGAGACAAATCTTCTCTTAATAAGTACGAATCGCAAAATGTTATATATATAATGTTACAATAAATAATAGTGTTACATATATAATGTAAGCGCATAACTCGAGAACGGCTGAACCGATTTCCTTAATTCGTTTTTTATAATTTTCCTTCAAGTACGAGGATGGTTCAATCAGCAACACACAGTAGTAGACATAAGACTGATTAAAACTCGCTTTTGTTTCTTTAGCGAAAACAAAGCGAAGAGAGCATTGATTGAATATATGTATGCAAAATAATATGTACATATACTATTGTTAGCGATCGACATAGCGTCATTGTATATATGTTTAGTTAATTTGTTAGTGTAGATTAAAATTAGAAGATATAGACCGCATGATTTGTACTGCGAGTCGCTTATGAATAGGTTTAAGCATTGAGATGAGAGTATTGCACCCCATACCGTATTGTAATGTTTAAATGTTTTGTTTTAATTTTATATTTAAGTTATTATAGTAATTACTTACTAGATGTTTAATTACGACATTGTGCTTTGGAAATTTTGGTTACATGATGATTTATATCGCTCACTTATATGTAATGTGATGACTGTACATTGAGCACTTACAAAATAAACGCTCACTTATGTTGTGATGACTCGTAAACGTGCATATACATTTTAGTAATGTGTAAAATGTATATATAAATTCAGTAATGTGTAGATATTTTTTGGAAATAGATATTGTATACGAATAGTAAACCTGTATGTTATGTCGTGCATAAGATGTATTTATTGTTTTACTTGTAAATGATTTTGTATAAGGTTTGCTTTTAATAAAGTTACGAGCAATTAGAGGGTTGGTTGATAACAAAACGGGCGCACGAATTGAGCATAACGTACGGGCTCACCGTGCTAAACTAGTATATAATCCCCACGGCGAGCGTAGCAAATCAGTTCTCGGGAGTCAACGGTACGGAGCACACGTAACTTACGCGACTATCACCAGCCCTCGAAAGCTACTTCAAGAAGAATTGCTGCAGTTTTATTTCGCCACGTTTCGTAATATTCGTTATTGCGAAGCCCGCGTGCTTTGCACCGCGAAATACGCGTTCCTCTTATACGTGCAGAGGGTTGTATTGGCGTATAGTACGTTTCCACGGACGCTAGCAGAAGCGTCGGGAGTGAGCGTGAACCAGCGTTCGAAGGCGTTCACTCAGCGGAGATAGACATACGTTGTTTATCGGTCGTGCACATTATATCGCGTGACCTGCGTACGAACAAGCTCGTACTGCGCCTACGCCGCGATATACACGGTCGCATTTCTGTTTCCGCACCACAACATTTTTG